>JZLH01S0316287.1:15128-25170 GCA_001188425.1 Eucidaris tribuloides
CCACTACTTCACCCACGTTACATGACACATCCTGACCACGCCGCTCTCAAGCATATCCCGGTAAACGACCTAATCAGCACCTTTAATTTATTCAAGGCCCAGGCTACCTCGTTGACCGTTGCACCGTTTTCAGCTCCACAATCTAGCTCAGTTTCATTGGCTGCCCTCCATAATACACTTTACTTTGTCACCCACCGTTACCCATGACCAATCAACCGAACCAGGCCGCTCTCAAGTTATCGCCACGTACACGCAGCCCCACAATCCAGACCTCATTATGTAGGCCTCGCCTGACCTTTGACCTTTCGACTTTCTTGACACCCAAACTCCTACTCCAGTTCACCTCTGGTGCCTGTATCAATACATAGCTTCACCCAGTTACATAGGACCACTCGGACCAAGCACGCCCCGCGCCTCTCAACGCACGTCTATCGCCGGGTAACGAGCTCCCTAATCCAGACATATTTGGAGGCCCGGTGACCTTGACCTTTGACCTTTCAGCTCCAACAATCTTATCATTAGCTCATTGCTGCCTCCATAATACATAGCTTCACCAAGTTCACCATGACAATCCCGGACCAGCCGCTCTAAACAAGTTATCCGCAGGTAAACGTGAGTCCCAAATCAGGACAATTTAAGGACCGTGACCTTGACCCTTTTGACTGCCTATTGACCACTCAACAATCTAACTCATGTCATTGTGCGCTCATACATAAATAACATTTACCCACCGTTGACATGAAAAGTCAGCCAGCTGCTTCTTCAGTTTCCGCCCGGTACCACGAGCCCGAAACCAGACCCATTTCAGGCGCCGGTGACCTTCTTGACCCTTTGACTTCGTCAGCCTCAAAATCACATCAGCTTCATTGGGCCTCATAATAATCACTTTCCACCAAGTGACATAACAATTCCGACCAGCCGCCTCCCAATTACTCGCCTGGCGCCGGTACACCGAACCCCCCACAAATTCACGCACATATTTAGATGCGGCTGGACTTTGACGCTTGACCTCTTTCAGCCCTCGCAAAATCCTTCAATCAGTGGTCATTGGTGGCTCATATACATACTTGGTCTTCTGCAGTTACCATCAAAAATCCCGATCGCGGTTCGCGGGTTCTCAAGTCCCCTATCCGCGTCAACGAGATCCGGTCAATGGACGCGACGACGGCAGCGGCACGGGGACGCCGACGGACGGACCAGACCCGACCAAACATCGATGCTCCGCGGCAACTTCCGTCTCGGAACGGCCCATAAAAACATAATCATCACATGCCATAGTAAGCATGTGACATCTTGCTGCAAGATTTGTCAACAAACCTCTTCAAAATATCGCTGACACCACAGAGGTCTTGACTTCTAAATAAGTTTGTTTGTTTGTTTGTTTGGGTTTTTCTTTCGTTTGTTTTTATGGCATGAAGACTGGAAAACTCATTTCACCTGGGTGTGAGTAACAACCAACGCAACTTCGTGGCATCGGCAACGACGCGATAAGTCACTTACGGTGGAACCGATCAGAAAACAATCTGCGATGTATCCCGTTGGCAAAGATTCCGCTGGGGGCGCCCATTTCAGTGGCCCAGTCGATTTCCGGCCTGCAGTAATTACATGATGGGGCAAAGAACAATCAACGTACAAACGGGACAACTGGGATTCACAGCCAAAGAAGGTAATTACAATTTTCTAAAGCGTAACGCAGTCATAAGCCAGTGGTTTATTCAGGATTTTCCGAGGGGGGGGGGGGGCAGGTCTGTACAACCATGATAAGCTGACAAGCAGTCCATTTATTTGCCCGTCTCCTTTTTTTTTTTTTTGGAGGGAGGCGTCCGATTTGTCCATCTGATGGTATTTGAGGTGATATTTTTTATTTTAAATTTTAGACTGTGGTCTTTCATATTATGCAGTAAAATGCATTATATATGTTATCTGTGTTATGAAAAACAGTATAAATCCTTGACATTGAGGAGAAAAAAAATAAATCTCATAAAAAAATAGTTCCGATACAACAACAACTTATACAAATATAATGACCACACACAAAATAAAAAAAAATATTGCAAGTCTGCACAGATTTTCATACAATGCTAAGTTGTACGGGAAATGAAAATCAACTAAAATTACGAATTCACTGAATCTTCTTTTTTTTCCAAGACAAGTTTGTTCCGTCGTGTATCCAGTCCATTCGAAAAGAAGAAGTCACATCCGTTAGTTGCTGACAAGACCACACCGGCCTTTTGACAAGAGTAAGCATAAATAGGACAACGGTGTTTGTATGTATATCAGTAATGGCCAATAATTATAATGCGAAGACGGTGTTAGTGGTATTCGAAAAATTCAATAACTAAAGTGACAGTTTGCGTGGGGTTTTTTTCGTGGTAAAATTTATTAGTTGTATAGTCCAGATTACGATGTATTCCAGCTGGATTTTCATGCCACAGTTGATTTTATTAGCTTACTTTGTCAATGTGAGGGCGATGATTCCAAAAATACCAGGTGCAATTTTTTTTCTACCACGTCTTCAGCCGCCATTTTGAATTTCAAGATGTCCGCCCTTTTGAAATATATTTTGTACAATAACTCGACTTATAATCAATAAAATAGATTAAAAATGGTGTCAATACCCATGTAATACAAAGGATTCCATTAAACTCACTGCCGTACTTACAACGTATCTCGATCAGCCGCCATCTTGGATTTCAAAATGGCCGCCATATTGAAATACATTTTTGACTATATTTCGAGTTCTGAGCGACGTAGAAGATTGAAAATGGTGTCAATACCCATGTTTATGATACAAAGGATTCAATTAAAACCAATGCCATACTTGCAACTTATCTCGATCGGCCGCCATCTTGGATTTAAAATGGCCACCATATTGAAAAAATATCTCGACTTCGGAACAATGTTGAAGATTAAAAATAGTGGCTAGACCCATATGTTTGTGATACCTAGGATGTCATAAAAGCCACTGCTGTAATTGCAACGCATCTCATTTGGCCGCCATCTTGGATTTCAAAATGACCACCATATTGAAATACATTTTTTGACTATATTTCGAGTTCTGAGTGACGTAGAAGATTAAAAATGGTGTCAATACTCATGTTTGTGATGCAAAGGATTCCATTAAAGTCACTGCCGTACTTGCAACTCATCTCGATCAGCCGCCATCTTGGATTTCAAAATGGCCGCCATATTGAAATTTATTTTGACTACATTTCGAGTTCTCAGCGACGTAGAAGATTGAAAATGGTGCCAATACCCATACCTAGAATGCCATAAAAGCAACTACTGTAGTTGCAACTCATCTCAATTGGCCGCCATCTTGGATTTCAAAATGGCCGCTTTCTGAGATTTTAACACACTTGTGATTAAATAAGAGCATGCGAATCACAAAGAAGCTACAGAATTACACCGAATTTGGCATTGGTGATTATGCCTGTGATGATGGTGACCAAAATACATATCTCAAATTTTGCCGCTCAAAATGATCATGTTAGAATTCAAATGTTAAACACCGTAATGGAGAACATTCAATGCACCCTTTCTATGGAGGAACTACCGGCTTTGACGAGAACGACGCGTTTCTAAATCTCTTTTCAGCTCTTTATAACTTCTCCATGCATAACATTTTTATAGCACCCGGAATGGTAAAATGAGAGATAATACTGAGAGACTCGCGATTCTGTCGCACAGCGATGAAATCATCTAATGTTTGTTTCTCCGTAAGCAGCACGCTTAACAGCAAAGTTTTTGTTGTTGCTCTGTAAGCTTTACAAGTTTTCAATGTTATCGGTGTTGCTCCTCCATCCTTCATGTACATGTATATCACACACTTCTTCGTGGCTTTCTCTGGCATCCATGACAAATTCTTCTGCTTACCAGCATTTTACACGAAGTGTAAAATTCTGACTTTTTCAAGTATTGAATAGACAATTTACATATTCAGAAAGAAACATAGGCCTACATGCCATTTTTAGAACATAAACATAATACAAGATTCTAAACATTTTTGGTATATTTACTGATTGAATTCTGATAATTTCCATTTCTTTTGGTGAATTTCTAATCGATTCTTTTTCATAGCAATTATATGCTCCGTTTGTTTAAAATGCTTGATTGAGGATATAAAAGAATGAAAACGTGGAATGGTATTTGAAATATTTGGCATAGAGTATGATTGTATTTACTAAATAAACATTTTTGCAAAGTAAAGTTCAAAAACATATTTCTTCATCTGTGAACATAAATTGTCGTACATTTTTGCTATTAAAATTCTGACATTGACAAAGAAACATTAACAAGATAAGTCATAATGTGATTTCTATATTTCAAGATGAAGCTCTTTTTTTGGCGTGAATTTTTACCTTAACTACGAAACACAGTGTCGACATCCCCATTTCAGGCGAAACTTACTAATTCCAAGATGAAGCTATGTTGAATTGTTCACATCCCGACGTAGAAATGGTGTTCGTTATTTTGTTGTCCTCTATCCTGTCCGTAGAGTAGCAGTACTCACTCTTTTATGTTAAACACAATTTTGTTGGCGCGTGACAAGGGAATTGGTAAATAACATATAGCGACTACCATGGAGACAGACATCCAAAGTCATAAAAAGAAATCATCCAATACCTGTAATGCCCACGCTCCTTTGCGGTTTAAATTGACATGTCAGTTAGTCTGAATTTCAGACTCCGCCCCTGTGAAGCAGGGGCCGTCCGATAATGGGGACAGGTTTGGCTGTTGATTCGAGAATAATGGTCTGGCAGTCAGACTACATGTCGTTATAACCTGTTCGAAGTGAACCCAATACAGAAGGCCTTCAGCCGATTGTGATTATGTACCACATAATATGGGCATACCCTTCTAACAGTCCAGGCAAAATAGATACATGCTGAATACTTTTGAACAACGCGAAATCATTTATAAGCAGTAATTGCCTAATAGGCCCGTTTATTCAATGCACGATGTATTGATGCCATTTTATTAATGCATGAGAAACACCCACACCATTGTCCCCTCAGTCATTAAGAAACAAAATAATGCAGAACTGCTCAAATACAGGCGAAAGACAGAACGCTTTCAGCACAGTTAGTTTACCGGTTGGCCAAGAAAAAAATAGAACACCTAAGTTATATACACTTTTTTTCAATGAAGTGATACACCTTTTGCCTTTATCAGAACATCAGAACAAAAATATCCTCTTTTGAGACAAATTATGCTCTAACGCAAATGTCATTCCCCAGATTTACTGGTTTGCATCAGTTGCATCGGCAAGAATTTTTGGCGTCCCGTTGAAGCGGCTGTGATGGAAACCCAGTGATCCTAATATTAAAACATACATGGATATGATGGAATCTGGGGAACGAATAACACATTTTATAAGTCTGTTATATTGATCGCTGAAAGGGTGGTTGAGCTACACAGAGGCGTGTTAGGCACTGGTGTATGTTGGTGTGGTAGTGGGGTCTGGGGTGTCTTGTTTATTGCTGAAACATTGCATTTACTATCATTTGACATGGTTTTGATGTGCCGTAATGATTATACAGATATTGACTGGTACAGGGTGTAATATAACATTCTTTGGACCGTCAGGGAGTTATATTTTCCCAAGGGATTATATTTTCCCGAAGCGCGCAGCGCTGAGGGAAAATATGATCACGAGGGAAAATATAGCTCACTGACGGTCCAAAGATTGTTACATTACACCCCCTACCAGTTGATATCTGTTATATTAGATGGCCTTGATTACGCTTACAGTCGGTGATTTCAAGTTCGGTGTTGGTGTTGAGGAAAGAAAATCAACACCGAGCTCACTTTAGCAGACGATACCGATTGCACTATCGATTGCAGAACACGTAGTGACGTCACGCGCATCTCACGGTGTTGGATGAAAGTTACGCCGATGGCCGAAAATCATGAACATTTACTACAAAATGACACCAAATCATTCCTGCCTGTCCGTAAAATTGTATGGATCTGAAAGACAGTGTCGTTTTCTTCATTTCCATATGGAAGGTAAATATCAGTTTGACCAATTATGTCAATTTTTAAGGTGAAAAGACATTTTCAGCGGTTTGCGTCGCACAAAGCTTTCTCCATAGCCAACACACACAGACACATTGGTCGTATTAAACCGTACGAGGGCGGCAGACGTTCGAAAAATATATTCGGCTGGGAAAATATAACGCGCTGTGAAAATATAACATTTTCCGATCCTAGCAAAGCGTATCATGTGACGAGCTGTGGACCAATCACATCTTCGGAACTGTACTAGCCATCTAATATTATATTATATTATCTGGCCTTGAGGGGGATACCAGAAAAAATATCTCCCAATCGTATTGCACGAGTCGAAGACGAATGCAATATGGGTCCTAGCGAGGGCGATATTTTTGGTATCCCCGAAAAATTACTAGCCAATAGGCCTATCATTATTATTTTATATATAAAGGCATTCTTCAAAATTTGTTTAAATTAATCCAAACCAATCACTACCAATTTGGGGTATTGACTCTCCGTACTGCTTCACCAATGGTCTTGTTTACATTCGGAAAAGTCAACGGTTGCACACGGCCATTCTGCATTTTGTCTCACGTTGCGCGCGTACTCTGGGTGATTTCAAGTTTTGGATTAGTGTTATTGTTAGTGTTAGTAGACGTCAAGAGCCATTAAACCGAACTCCAACACCGCGACTCGGATTAACGGCCACTATCGATTCTGTAATCGATAGCATAACACGAGTGTTAATACGAGCGTGACGTCACATCTCTTGTTCGACGAACATGAAAACCACGGAAAACCTGAAGAAATGTTGTCATTTCTTTATGAAATTTAAACAATCGTACTACAAATGTAATACTGTCGGAAAGGCATGTACTTCCCCCTTAATTTCATGTATTTGACTTATTTCATTATGTCTTTGTTCTTTCACAATCTAAAATATTGTAATTTTTCCTTGCCGCTTACCGCACGCCATCGCGCTGCCATAGACATTACACGTACAACTGCGCGACCCAGCGAGGTAACTTGAACTTGAAATGGTGATTTTCTAGGGTCTAGTGTTAGTGAATGGGACAAAATGCATGTAAATCGCTAACACCAGCAACCCAGCTCGGTTCAGCAGACGAGTTTCAACACGATCTATAACACCAACTTTCGGAAGTGCGTCATTATTTCGGGGTCAACTCGCTAACACGGGTCGATTTCAAGTTTCGGATTAACGCTCGTGTTATTGTTAAGTTAACACTAACACAAACACTAATCCAAAACTTGAAATCACTGTATTGGCGCTGCAGGTTGCGCGCAGTGCTACAATGAATGAATGAATGAATGAATGAATGAATGAATGAATGAATGAATGAATGAATGAATGAATGAATTTTATTAACTTTCTCATATGATCCACAGTGGGATATTTGTAAAAAAAAATATATAATAAATATCAATGATAATCATAACACAAAACAAAATAAGAAAAAAAATTTAAATATATAAATATATATAGACACAAACTCGTGACGTGTGACAATGATTACGATAACTACAGAATTAAAAACCAAAAAAAAAAACGAATTAAATAAATCAATTCGCAAGATGAGTTGTTGATTTTTTTTTAGTGACATAACTGCAACACTGCGCGCGACCGGCTGTGACATCCAGGGCCAGCGCATCCAGTGCGTTAGCGTCGATTTACGCAGTTACATATTTTGCGGAGTGAGTGTGTAATGAGGAAATCAGGCGGTATGGGAATATATGGTCCGGTTTTAAAGCACAGTTGATTATTGCAGAATACCAAAAGAAAGGTAGAAACGTGTGATATGGACCGGAATCAAAACACGTAGGGCACTGTGTGCAAAATATGGCTTTTAATTTCACCCTTAAAATGCCATTAATGATCTGTGTAGCGGCAGTATATGCATGACAAGGTAGTTGTGAGAATGCAGCAAAACAGCAGTTCGGAGATGAGATACAGGATCCATGTGACAGATCTACGGGTGAAGAGTTGCTTCTCGAGCTCAGTGACATGAGTATTTATTTTTTAACAAACAGATACAGTTTTACTGAGAATATTGACAAATTTGGACGGGGAGGCAGAAATGCTAGTGGGAAAGAACTTCCTGGAATTTGTAATATAAATAATTGGCTGGTCGTTAATACGTGGTTTCAGAAGAGAGATAGACAGCTTTACACCTACTACAGAGAAGGTAGGAAAACACAAATTGACCTGATTATTGTCAGAAAAGGCCAGTATAAAAATGTAACGGATGTAAGGGTGATACCAAGCGAGACAGTAGAAAGCTGGCATAAACTTGTAGATGCATACTATACATAAATCATTGGTAAAAGAAATAACTGTGCTAAAATGAGACAGGATCCGAAGTCAAAAACATCGCCGAAGTTTCAGCACAGATGTATCATGATGAAGTACTAAAACAAACAGTTACCATAGCTAGTTGGGGCTCAGTGGAAGAAGAGTGGAACTGTTTCCAGATAAGATGGTGATAATGACAGTAGTTAAGCAGGTGTGTGGAAGAGGGAAATTTGGAAAGAAATCTAATAGGAAATGGTGGTAGTCAGAAGATGGGTAGACGGCATTGACGAGGAAAGGAGATGTTATAACTGGAGCCACGCCCATCTCGGGCAGGAAATGTGGAGCATAAGCTGGCCAACGTAGAAGGTACATGAGCGGTGAAAGTCGCAACGGTAAAGACAAGCAAAGTGTCTGAGGAGCTGGAACGTCAATCAGTTGTAACACTAGAAAAAGATCTTTAAAGGGCTGAATCGTGCCATCGACTGCCCTTATTGAGTATTACAAAACTCACGCCATCACCCAGTCGCTAGCTCCATTTCATAATACTGTATACGCTACAGTGTTTATTTTGTTGCGTACTACGACCATCGTGACGCGCACGCTAATACGAAAGAGCCGAAGCCCCGAATAATCAATTCGGCACGTTTCGTAAATTAGGTATCGCTCAGTTTTCTGCTTCTCATTGTCGTACGGAATAGCGATCTACCACGTGCTCTGCTGCGTGCATCGAACTTTAGCCCAACACATCAACACCCACGCGCTGCAACCTTTAGATAGCAAAGTTAAAAATGATGCCAATAACGCAGACCAAGCTGACCCCCTCAGAATTATGATCCTACTTGTCGAAGGAAAGCCATTGAAAGAGATGAAGTACACTGTTAAATGCGTGTATGTAAATTCCATATTCGAACAAAGACCATATTGGATATCCCACCAAACCAAAATCACTACCAGAAACCCCAGTGCAAGGCAAAGATCAGAGCTAGAGTGTTACTAAACTATAACTAGCAACAGCACCAAACTCATGAAAGAGATCGATGCGCCGTCCAAGAAGACATACAGTCGATCAATTACAACAAGATTCTGCTATGTCACCAAGAGAAATTATCATGCTAGACAGATGTCTTTGGATAGCCATCATTAACAGGATTAATGCTCGACAGCAAGATTCGATGGAGTGAGTGAGTAAGTGAGTCTTAAATGAAGAAAACGAATTCAGTGTAGAGCCGTGGCAATCAACACCAACAAACAAGGGATAGCGGGAGATGGAACATGCCTATAGATAATTTTCTGTATGTATTTCTGTATTTTACATTAAAATCACGCCCAAAACACAATAATGAAGAACGTCTTTTCTGTGCCGCATATTCCATCTTCTCTACGTACATTTTCCCAAATCAATGGATTTTTGTCACTGCTGAGTCTACGAGAAGCAAAGGGATGGAACATTTTCGCCACTCTAACGGTTGCAACCAGCACATACGCAAAATGGCATCGTGTCACAATTTGAGCTCCAAAATGAAAACTAGTTATCCAAAAAATGATTATCTAGATTGTGTCTCAGAGAAGGATTCTTTCTCCTATAATCTAAAGTATGGAATCATGTTAGTTGAAGTTACTGTTAAATCTAATATGTCGTTCTTATTGGGCTATATTTTTAAATTGCATTCAAGCCGAACAATAAACCTAAACCATCATGGGAATTAACAGTCTTTTACTTTCAGAGATACGATC
>JZLH01S0316312.1:0-13508 GCA_001188425.1 Eucidaris tribuloides
GGCTGTAACTTTAATTCAAATGCTTTATTTTAAAAAATCTTTGAGATTTAGATGGTTTCAATATTCCTCTTTTGAATCATAAGTGACAAAAAATCACTTGCTTCACTTCAATTTTTGAGTTTGATGTTGACCCTTACGTGGAATGGCTGTTATTGATAAATTAAAATACTAAAGACATTTAGAATCTTGTATTGCAGGGTTATGACTTTGGGCACATACATGTATAGCCATAAAGTTTCAAATAAAAACAAAATCCCTCAAACTAAACTTGACTTGAGCTTTAAAGATGATTTCTCACTGAATAAGGCTTTTTATAGCATTAGACATTTATTATTTTAAGTTTTGTTGTTTATGGACATAATTTGCTTCTTTCCTGATCAAAATTTTACTTGCCCAATTACAATCAGGCAAGTAAAGTTTAACATTTGGAGTTTTTACTTGCCCCACATGAAATTTTACTTGCCCCGGGCAAGCAGGCAAGTGCTAGTGCCGAGCCATGCCTAACCCTAAGTTAACACTGAGGTCCTATTCTGAACTGGAAACCCAATTGGAACCCTAACCCTTAAAGGTATTGGCTAACATTTACCACAGTTAAAAAAATCTGAGCCACATGATTCCCCATGCTACCAGTGTCTTTGATGGGGTCTAAAAATGAAGCCCTGAAAAAATTGGTAATTTCAAAATGATTATTTAGTCTTTAAAAAAGTGAAAATCGTAAGTTGACAGATTTACTTGCCCTTTCCTCCCATAGACTTACTGCGGCTGTAAGCCTGAAGTGTTAATAGATGCAGTGGTTGGTGTCTCGAGACATGTCTCGGTCTCGAGACATTCTCGAGACAGTGTTTTGGTGTCTCGTGTCTCGTCTCGGTCTCGGACGTCTAATTTGTCTCAGGTCTCGTCTCGGTCTCGACAGAATTTCTCGGTCTCGTAGGCCGAGACATTGACAAGACACTAAAAAAACAGGTCAATTTTGATGAGTCACTCTCAGATTCTCACTGCTCTCTGCCTGACCTACATCATAAAATGCAGCTAAACACAGGATTGAAGAACAAAGAAAAAGTCAGATACCCTGAAATACAGTCTGTACATTTGTCTCTTTTAGTGAACAAAGGTACCAAACTTAACGCAGAAAACTGTCATTACAAGGTGTACACCATGCGCGTCTATGGACTATCAATCACAGAATACTCTAAACAAGTATTCGAGTCTGAAAAGATACCCTTTTAGAGTAAACCTTCAGTTGAATACTCTAAAAAAGTATTCAAGTCTGAAAAGATACCCTTTTAAGGTAAACATTCTGTTGAATACCCTAAACAATAATTCAAGTCTGAAAAGATACCCTTTTAAAGTAAACCTTCTGTTAAATGTATACCCTTTTTCATGAGTTTGATACCATTTTCAATGTACGCTCACGCATCGTCTGGCCATAGAAAAACAACAATCTGTTTTACATGTTTTTTTCACACGCGCATGGTCACGGTGCACCTTGTATTGACAGTGCTCCCACCCCTCCCCCCCCAGGTTTTGTTAATTCACGAGTTCTATGTCAAAGAAGAAGAAGAAGAAGAAAATACAAAAATATAAGGTCATCTCCGCCACAAATTAATTTTGAAACTGTGCAAAACATCTTGAGTGTGTGTATGTGTATGTGTGTGTGTGTGTGTGTGTGTGTGTGTGTGTGTGTGTGTATGTGTGTGTGTCATCAGCTGTGTGTGTATGTGTGTGTGTGAGGGGGGGGGCAGATGGGACTTGAGGTACCAGTCCCCATTACCCCCTATTTTACAATGTGAATGCAGTCCCTCTTATCCCCTCCGTTTACAATGCAGATACTGTATAACACCAAACAAACACCCCCTCCCTCCCCCGTGGCCTTTCTTGACACGGTCACGACAAAACGCAGGAGTACTGCAATCACAACTCCCGAATTCATGTACCTTTTCAGTAAAGGCCAAAGTTTTTCACTTTACAAATGTCAAATTCCGATTTTCCCTGTTTTACAAATATCAAATTCCGTTTTTCTCCGCCATGTAATTAAGCAGTTATCCGACTTGAAATTTGTGTTGGTAAAAATCACAAGTAACATCAGGCCTATACTAGGCCCATGGGGGTTTTGATTCGGGTTTGGGGACATATTTGCAAGTAATGCATGTTTTTTGGCTTCTTCAACCATCTTTTTGGTAAAGTAGTTCAGTTTCATTCAATAAATATTTATAAATTTTACTTCGGGTGGAATTTTGCGGCATGATTTTGTTTTTCAGTTTTGTTCAAAATGCTGTTTTCTGCGTTAAAAATTTCCGTGAAAAATCTGCTATGCAGAAAACTTAGGTATTTACTTTTCAGCCTTCACCCCGACGTAGGCTACGTACTGGATATAATGACGACACATTCACATTAGGCAATGGTCCCTGCCAGGTGCACCCCCCCCCCACACACACCCGCTCTCATCTTCCATGATTATGAATGGTGATTATGACGACGACGAAGACGATGGCGAGGATGATGATAGATGATGATGAATGTAATGATGATGACACGATGAATGATATCAGGAATGAACTTAAAAAGTGTTGTAGTAGTCTATAATTGCAATTAGGTACGTAGGAAAATAGAAGAAAGTGTGTGCATTGCACAGAAATAACTAGTGTCTCGTTCACTGTCTCGGGCATTAGTGTCTCGGTCTCGTCTCGGTCTCGAAGGTAATTGTCTTGGTCTCGGTCTCGTCTCGGCTGAATCTGAAAACAAGTGTCTCGGTCTCGTCTCGGTCTCGAACGCTAATTGTCTCGGTCTCGTCTCGTCTCGGCTGAAACTGTCTCGGACCCAACACTGATAGATGGACAGATTTGCCAGATCTGCAAACGGTGACATACAGATTTATTCAAATTTTTGTACAATCGTATCTCTTGAATGGTTTGACCAAATTTGCTCAAACTGTCAATGTTGAATACTTCTAAAACTGTTCTATACAGTATTTCTAAAAATGTTTGGGATGAATACACATTAATGTGTGGGGAAACTACATGTACAGTGCTACCCCCTCCGACTGACTTACAAAACATGAAAAACAAAACAAAACAAAAAACCCAAAACACTCAAATTGAAACTAGAACAACTACAATTCTGTAGATTTATGATTTAAATTACATGTACATGTACCTCCAGATGCATGTGAACCTGAAGACTGAAGTGTAAGTGACTTCAGCATTCAGTGACATGAATGCTTATAGTTAGAAGGCATCAATGTTTCAATAAATTGTGATGTGATAAGAGGGCAAAACAAAGGGACTTGTGTCATTTATGAGAAAACTGGTTGATAGAGTACATGCAAACAAGCACCACCACACACAACTGGGTGAGTTACCCCACACACATATGCTGATTTTGTTACGGTTCATATCTCATACTGTTGGTAAGGAAGAAATACTATCGCAGACATTATTTATGGCAGCAGAATAAACCAATTTTTATACTTTCTCCTGCCAGCAATTTGCAGCGTGTGTGGGAAACGCATTACAGGGAGACGGTGTTGGGGTTTCGTAAGTTGGCATCTGAGTGAACTCGCATCCAGTTACGTACGTTTGGGATGCCTGTAGAGCAAGGGATAAAACCTGTAATTGGCAGTTTTTGGCACAGCACTGTAAAGTGAGGGATCATGTAGGGTAATCAATTTCACACTTACATGTACATGTAGGCCTACACTGTATGTTGGTGTATCGTATTATCGTATTACCAGACATTTTTCATTTGGATGCAGAATTCACACAATAAATTTGATTAATTTTCTTGTAAATTGAATATTTTTAATTCATTTAAATATCTATATTAATATGTCGACAAAAAGAAAGTTGCCCAATTAATCTGACGAAGCATTTGAACTAACGCCTTCAAGAATGTCCTTCATTTTGCGGCACTGAAAATCGACTTGTATTACCGGACACTGTAAAGTCTATGGCAAAATGCAAAAGTCGGGCCAGTTTGACATGGATTTCGAAAATTGAATTGTTTGATAAAAAAGGCATGTATTTGTTATGCATGTAGATGTGTAGGTTTTGTAATTTTTTGTTTTTGTTTTTACGATGTGTCTTTACTCGTAGATTTGTTCATTGATCCACTTGACTAACGCATTTGATACGCATATACCGGTAGTCCCATGTGTGAAAAGCGGTGTCCGGTAATACAATACTGTTCGGTAATACCATACGTGGGCATAAGAGGCGATTGCCGAAAATCTCAAAAAACTGTCATAGATTGCTTCAAAACTGACATTCATGCTGGTAATAGAAAAGAACTGACCAGGGTCTACTACTCTTCTTACCACCAGTGATTTGCCAGGCAAAAAAATACATGGGGGCACAGAGTGATTTCCCCCTGAAATGGCAAAAGAGTCCCTGAAAATTGCAAAAGATTCTTCATAAATTGCCATAGGTTTTCAGTGCGAAGGAGTATCTGAAACAGGCAAAGTAACCCTCGAAATTTTTTTTTAAATTTTTTTCCCCGAGAATTACCATGGATTATTCACTTTCCGACTAGTCTGGCTACCAGACCTGATTCATATCATGTATCATCTGCTAGTGAAAAATGGATACCTTGTATTTTTTGTACTCAAAGCTTCCAAAGTCAGAAAGTCACATCATTGCATTGTCATGCAATCTCTGCTATGGTCGGACATTACCAAATTTACAATTAGGAGATGAAAGCTACATCCAGTCTCTGAAACCTAGACTACCGTTTCAAAATACAACTTTGAGTAAAAAAATCAGAAAATTTAAAGGGAGAAGGAGCCAGCAACTAACAGGCATAAGTTAAGAAAACGTGTGAGTTTTTGCCAACCAATCAGATCGCACGTGCACTGGTCTGGAGCTGGCCATGCGTGACAGATGCATACCACCCGACGTGTGTTAGACGCGCTGGTGTTAGTCGCACCGTGGTAATGTATGCACTGTTTGAATCGATAAGCTCCTCCCCCTATAGCTGTTTCTGCTAGTTTTATCCCGGGATAAAACTTGCAAAGACGTAAAATAAACACAAATTAACTAATTTTAGGGCCTTGCTGATAGTGAGTATCACACAGTACCCCTTATTTAGGCTGTCTTTATCACCATGTACCATAATTCTCACAATACTCACAATGTCATTTTTTTTCATAACTTATGCCTGTTAGTTACTGGCTCCTTCTCCCTTTAAAATTTATAAATCCCAAATTTTGAACAAGTGTTATATTCTTATGTAATGTAACTTTCTTTAGTTGGATCATCAAATATGAGCAAGAACCGTTGGGTTTGCAAATAAGAATACCCATCCCTTTCGGTAACAATGCCAGTACATTGCATAGTGAGTTATGCGTAAGTGCATCACAGAATGTAATGAGTATTTAAAGACTGGTAATCGCTGGAGAATTCCTCCATTCCAGCAACAGACAATGGTTTTCAAAGAAAATTATAGGACTAAAATGGATTTTCCAGCTTTCAGTCCTTGCTTAATTTGTTGAGTGCATAGTTTGTAATCAGGCAATACACAAAGCTCCTTAATTGTAAATTGTCTGTGCTGTTGATGATTTAGATACTTAAAAAGTTCAGAGTAAAATTGAATTTCAGAAACGGGTAAACTTTCGATAGTTTAGTGGTGTACTTTTGTGTATTTATCATTAAGTATTCAGATTTCGATAGTGATATATTGACTGATTTGTTAATTTTCTTAATAAATAACACACAGCCTAATGTTAATTTGCTTAAATGAGGCTTAATTTTGTCTTTCTGACATGCATATAATTCATTGTCATGATATTTCCCCTCATTTGGTTTTTTTTTTTTTTTCGGGGGGGGGGGTTGTTCAGATAAAGAAAGGAAATTATTTAGAAGTTAATTCCAGCTGAGATATCAACAAAGAGTACACTTCATATTGATTTATCCCATTTTACTGCTCTTTTTCTCATCTGACTCATTGATTTCTTGCGTTTGTTCTGTTGCAGCCAGATTACGTTTTGGTTTCCTACTTGATAGAGAATAACTACTTGTATTCTTTATTCTTAGCATGTTATTTATCATCCCCCCAAAAACAAAAAAACAAAATCAAACAATGATGTTAAAAGAAAGAAATTTTGCTACATTGGTACAATTTATTTTAGAAATTGGGATGGTAAGCTTTAAAGGTTAGTGACATCATTGGGAACACTTAAAATGCCATAAGAACCAATGTTGAAATTATATCCAGCTGTTCCTAGCAGAATGTGGATCTCCACCTGGGAGGATTGTGTCGTGTAATTTGCTTGTTTACGTGTTAAGGAGAACAAGGCATAACTTAGGAGTATCTTTTATTCTTTTTGGGGGTAGGATAAATAAGCCCCATAGAGGACATTGTTTGTTTTAGAATGAGTGAACGTTTGACTACAAGATTTTCACAGGAGAATCCTTGCATAGTTTACCTGATTCTAGAGTAGTATCAGCCCAAGTTAAGGACTACCCCCAATCATGTCATTTACCTTTAATCATCGAACCCATGGAAAGAAACATGCTTGGAACTTTTCACCAAACAAACTCAACTCAATCCTTGTCTCTTTGGTTATGTTCAGAATAACATGTTTTTGTTTTCAGAGAGTCTTTGTTTCCTACATGTAGACCTATATCCAGAGAGTTAAAAAAATAATGATAATACATGTAATATACTGGTAAATCACAGTTTTTCAGTATAAAGTGTCAGATGTATGGCATGTATTGGCTCAGAACACAAGCATCTTGCCCGAATGCCTCTCCACAAAGCAGTGACCTCTATTGTTGCAAATCCCCATTTAGATTAAATAATACGATTGTGAGATTTGGTTACACACAGGCATTATAGTGCAGGTACACAGCTATGCCATGGCATATACTGTTTAGCACGGCTGAGTGACTTTATATTTTTGACATACACAACTGCTAGCAAACATTTTGTTATCAACGATCAGTCATCAAACGTAACGGTATTGTCTGAAAACATGTTGATACCTTTAGGTTTTATAAAGGAATGCACAAAATACTTTATTTAATGACACATTTTTTGCAGTATGCGTAAATGAATAAGTACTGTTACGAAAATTAACTTGCTTTTTTGTGGAAAGTGGTGAATGTATACAGTAGGTTGCAAGAAGACCGACTTTCAAACATGTCAGGCAGTGACTTGAGGCTTGACTTGAGTCTCACACATGCTGTCACTGTTTACTCACAACAGACACAAACACACACACACACACACACACACTCACACTGACAGACATACATTGTAAGGACTTCTGTCCAGGTATAGCGTGTAACAAACTGCAGCTACAGTGTACATGTATGTACTGTATCTGGGCATGCACATGTACACATGTATGCAGGGCATGCACTGCACATCGTAGCCCCAGTGAACAGGCTCTGCCTATTTCCAGGGGGAGTAACATCGATTGAAGCACTCTACCATAACCAGCAGCGTGATCACCTGTTTGCCCATAATTTGTATTGTTTAATTCACCTAAGCATTTCATTGTCTGTCGTTAGCATGTCACTCTATTGTTACAATATTGATACAGTGGATGGGACATGATTGCCACGTACGTGTGACAGGTTTATATAGCAGCGTTCCAATCTGTTGCATTGACGAAGCAAGTCTTTATTGGTGGAATTTTGGAAATCATTATCAATCTACTCTTACTTGTAGTATTGTCACAGTTGGCAGGCTACATGCGTTGTAACAGTTTAGACACACACAAATGACAGAACTGCGACTGCCAACCCTCCCGCAATGAGCATGAGACTCGCGCATTTTGGCCCTTTCTCACACATTTTTTTTTTACTTTTGCAAAACATAATTGTTCTCACGCATTTAGACCCCACAGATATATCAAATTTATGGGAGTCTCATGCAAATTGATTGACAACTCTACTTTAATAGAGAGGAGTAGAGTATTATAGTTTTGATGAATGGCAAAAACTGCCAACTGTGTGTTGTTGTTTTGTTTTGTTTTGTTTTTGTTCGGATAGACCTACTTACTGTACATATCATCTACCACTGCCTTGAAAACCACATGATCTAAAATAGTACCATTTTAGAAAAATCAACAAATGTGTGAGCAAAAAGTCTTGGGGCTCCCCAATGTTTGCCTTAGGAAATGTGTGTATAGTGATACTTTGAATCTCCTTGCTGAACAAATAAATATCTGAATATGTCATGATAAATTTTTCTCTGGGCTTGACATTGTTCTGTGACATTTGGTAATGGTACCATACTTTATGAAAGCTTGATTAAAAATTTGTTTGATCGGCTATTAAAAGTATACGGTTGGCTATAAACCTTACTCAGTACCGTAGGACTTATTCAGTTTGCATACTACAGTTACAAATCAGTCAAGATAATCTACAAAAAATCAAGTACATTGCACATGTAGATACATGTACGTACACACACATTCATATTAGCAGATCTGGAATACAGCTGGCATAAATACTCATTTATATCCTGAGTGATAGAGAATGATACTATTTTCATCTGGATGAAGTGATATTGCAATAAAACATAAGTTTTGTAATTTCAAAGAGATGAAATGACCTTTGGTGTTAAAGATTGGGTTAGGGATTTGCAAGTCCATTACTTCCCTTCATTATCAATACCAAACGGTAGTTTAGTACTTACAAATGGTGTGTTGAAAGTCTGAGATCCATACGTCATGAATTTGCTGTTTTATGAGAAAAACTAATAACGACATGTTACCAGAATGTTGTTCTTTCTGTGAGATTCAATTTTGCTCAAAATGTGAATCGCGGTTACTGTGCACCGTAGCAAGACGAGCGCAGCCCTCTGATTGGTCAATCGGCTATCCCCTGCGCGACCTTTGGCTAACGGCTGATCGGACCATTTTGGAACGGCACGTGCACGTTTGACGTCGCTGATTTTTAAAAATTTGCTCCTGAGCAAATGGAAAAAGGATGAAGTTTAACCGTCCAGATTTTAATGAAAACTCAATATTTTACCCCAAGTCTCTATGAGAGGTGTTTATTTATATTAATCTTCACATTGGATATGATTTCAGCTGATTTGATTCATATAGATGTTTTCTGACGTGCAAATCAATAACCCAATCTTTAATACTAATACAGTGAAACGTGTTTATAGTGGCCACCCAAGGGAAACAAAAATTATGGCCTGTATAGACAGGTGGCTGCTACAGACAGGTTGGCTGCTAATATAGAGGTGGCCGCTAAAACAGGTTTGACTGTACATGTAGTTGGAATAGAGGTCAAGTTGAGTAGAGGTCAAGTTGTGGAGACAAGCTAACCTATGATTTTCTAGCTCATGGATTAAAGCTTTCAGAATGTCCGCTAAATGCTATGTTTGTGTGAAGCACAATCTCTATTCATGTTGATCTTTTGACAACCTTGCTCAGCAGACCAGACATATTCATGCATCCACCTGTATGACCCATCAGTATACATTGCTTGAATAAAACCCTTTACCCCCCCCCCCCCTACAAAAAAAGAGGAATGATACCTTGATAATTAAAACTAGATATTAAAGATGAGAAAGTGAATGATCCTCGTATTTACTATATGTATGTTCCTTGAGGATAAAAATGTTTCAAATGTAATTTGGCCATGTAAAAGTGGAGACATACCCATCTTTCCATCTGTTTATGCTAGTCACAAACCATTTAACAAATTAACATGGCCATTTTCAAACAAAAGTGGAGATGAGGGTGAAAATTAAAACTTGTGAGAAATCAATAAGCTTCAATATTTTTTGAAACTAGCTATCTTAGACGATATTTTGCCATGAAAATTACTTGGAATAGTTTATCATATTTTGTAACACAGTGAATTTAGTACAAGGGTAATTAAATGATAATTTGGGTATTTTTGCATTTGTCGTGTCACTCACAGCGTGTAAGGGGGACCATTTGCCATAGAGAGGGAATGATTGATTGTGACTATATATGTTACATAGGTACTCTATTTACGCACATGTTCTAGGACTCATGGTACTCTTGTACCCCTTTCATATTGACAGCCGAAGTGGAGTTACTCCACTTTGGAGGGCAATATGAAAATTTTGAGATTTTTTCGATCCGGATTCAAAGCGGAGTACTCAACCCACTTCGAAAAGAGGGTTACAGGTGGAGTAACTCCGCACCGGAAGTGCAGTTCGGCTTAACTCAGTAATCTCGCGCGTGTTTACATTTCCTGTCCCAACGTCACAAGCGAGTTTAGTCGTGGGGAGTTAAATTCCGGGGTTTGATTTTGTTTTGTAGCGTGTTCGAATCGTTTGGTTCTAGATTTTTTGAGGTATGTTGTTCTTCTGATTTTCAACGAAAGTATCTGAAATCAATACCTTAACCATAGAACTTATCTAACTCCAACACCAAGTTCGTGAACTGATGGTATTTGAGTCAATCCCCGTATTTTCAATCATGTTTTTGCAATGTAATAAGCGATTGACTGCGAAATTTGCGCGAACCGCTTGTTGAGGAAATTCGGCCACACATAATGGCGCGAACTCGCATGTAAACCATGGAAACGACTACGGATACACGGCTGCGGTGCTTGCCAGTATGAAAGGGGGTGTAAAGTCGGTCCGCAGTACAAGCGGATAAACTCAACCCGGAGTTACTCCAGAGTAACTCCACTTCGCCTTCACTATGAAAGGGGTATTGGAGAACTACTTTGATACGAATCCCACCATAACAGATAATGGTCAGACACCCATGTCCAAAATTTGTTGTGTCACTCACAACACCGTTTTTTAATCATGATTACTTGACAAATTGTAGAATTCAAATCCAACTGGTAATGACACGTGCCAGTCCTACATTATGCCTAATATGGTAGTTGTCATCCATTCATAACCTCCAAGTGGGAAGATATACATTATGACTATGAGCCTTTGAGACTCTCAAATTGTTGTGTCACTCATGTTTGAAAATGACCACATGTATATTCTGGAATCTAAATTGCTCTTAACTAGACAAACATGCAGGATACATGTACATGTATGTATTATATACACTTACCGTACACACACAAGCACGCACACACACACACACACACACACACACACACACACACACACACACACACACACACACACACACACACACACACACACACACACACACACACACACGGTTGCGTAAATAATACTGCTTGGATGACATCTGCGACCATTTACATGGAACTGATGTTACAGATCTATGGCATGGTAATCCCTTACCGACGCAATCAAATTACGCTCCCCGTGCGCAGCGATTCCTCGACCAGCGCAGTCTGTCATCTCTGCCTAATACTAATGCTATTGTAAATACTAATGAAGTGTTTTTCTCACCCCCACTGTATTGTAGTCATTCGGTGAAGATCACCCGGTGTGCAGTGCTGCGTGCGTGCATCCTCAAATTATTCAACCGATCTAGAATCCTACGTGAATAATAAAGCAATTAGACCCGATTTGTTGAATTTGAAAACATGGATTTATAGAGCTTAGGAATATTTAATGGATTGGGTTCAATTTTTTGAGAACTGTGTGCCAAACAGGTACAAAGTGAAATCGCTCACAATTGTCATAGATTGGTTAGCTTTTCTCTGAAAACATAATTCACTGCTGTACATGTGCAAGTAACAGCATTTTGTAGATTAAAGGTAAATTATGTGATTAGGGGTAGTCCACAACTTGGGGTAAAAACTATGCAAGGCTTGTAAAAACTGTGAAAATTTTGTAATCAAAAGTTGACTCATTTTAAGATTGTTACAGTCAATATCCCTCGTGGCAGGCAAATCTGTTTGTGTAGCCTTCAGAATTTATTTCTCTCGGGCCTTGAGAGAAATAAAATACTGGTTTGTTCATGCTTGATTCTCCTTAGGTAAACAAATTAAAGACAAATCTTTTCAGCTGGGAGATGCACTCTAGCTGGTGTGTTGAAGGCATGTTTCAATGGTTGTTTAGGTATTTTCAAGTGCCCCCAATCATGCTGTTAACCTTTATAAAGGGAGAAGGAGCCAGCATCTTAACAGGGATAAGTTAAGAAAAAAAATGACATTGTGAGTATTGTGAGAATTATGGTACATGGTGATAAAGAGAGCCTAAATAAGGGGTACTGTGTGATACTCATCCTCAGCAAGGCCCTATAAATTAGTTAATTTGTGTTTATTTTATGTCTTTGCAAGTTTTGTCCCGGGACACAACTTGCAGAAACAGCTATAGGGGGAGGAGCTTATCGATTCAAACAGTGCATACATTACCATGGCGCGACTAACACACATCGGGTGGCATGCATCGGTCACGCGTGGACAGCTCCACACCAGTGCATGTGCGATCTGATTGGTTGGCAAGAACTCAAATTGTTTTCTCAACTTATGCCTGTTAGTTGCTGGCTCCTTCTCCCTTTAAAGGTTTGCCTTCAGAAAGAAATGAAACTACCGAGTGGTTACCTAAAACTGTTGGAGACTAATTAACTTTTCCTCATGGTTAGTCAAAAAATCACATCAAACAGTTAGCGTACATTTACCTGGTTTGTTTTAGAAGCTGAAGTAGATAAGTAGACAAAAAAACACCAAATAGTAAAACACACTACCTCCCCCCCCCCCTAAAAAAAAGAGAAGGATGCTTCCAATTCCAAATGCCTCAAACCATTATTCTAATGACACCATCCTATTGTCTGGTTACTGTCAAGGTGGATATTTATCTTGCACATGATGCTCTAGTCTTACATGAGTGGCACACATGAATGTGAAGAGAGTGACCCCCTTCCCCTCCCCCTCCCCCTCCCCCTCCCCCTCCCCAACTCCACAGCTGAAGGAAAACATCAATTTTGATGTCAGACGTCACTTACGATAGTCCCAAATGCATTTTGTCATTCATGTCTATATGTACATGTACATGTATCTCTTACAGTTACACTAGATTTGGTAGCTAAAGTTTTTCCAATATTGGCATAAACAGGGAAAGTGCATAATTATGTAGTTGTTGATTTACAGATTGTAGCTAATCAGTTGAATCATAGTGCCCCCCCCCAAAAAAAAAAACCCCAACAACTACTACTACATGTAAATGTAAATAAAAATGAATCGAAATAAACAAACAAACACTGAAATTTGTCATGTTTGTAGAAAAAGTAAGGCACAGCGGAATATTATTACGCTGGCAATCGCAGCGCATTCCGAAGCGGTCTATTTTAAGCTCGGCATTTCCTGGCCGCGCGGAATGCTTATTCCATCACCATTTCCAGATCACGCATTCGAGAACAGGGCTTAAAGCCAACCAGTCTAGCGCGTTCTACCATGCCCATTCCAAGGTCTCCGGAATGCCAGCTTAACAGCCTGTTATATGTTCCCGTACACAATAGCGCCTCTGTCATTGTCTCCTAAATCACTGAACGCGAAAGACCATCGCTGCCATGTAAACATTGTTTTCCGTTATTTTGTTCCTCTCCTTTTCTCTCTTTCCATTAGATTGAGAATAAAAAGAGGAGGAAGGGAAAATGATTACAGAGAGATCTACTAAGGAGAAGATTCTTT
>JZLH01S0316332.1:16820-29376 GCA_001188425.1 Eucidaris tribuloides
GATCCAAACACCTCAATCAAAATTAATGATCATGGTTTTATTTTGTTGGAAAAAGAATGTTCTAACCCATGAAATGATCACCAATGATATTTTGTGGAAAATGTTGAAAAAAATTACGATCGCATGTGTAGCATTCTTTCTGGACCACGCTGTATATGCATTTGAACGCGGATGAAATCGTATAAATGGATAAGTCGGCGTATCATTTAAGGAATACGTTTCTCGAAACTTGCATAGTTTGATGCGCGCTCTGCTGAATACTGATTTTATCATGCAGTGCTTAAAGTCGATTCAGAAATTATTCCTTTTCTCTGATTAGCATTAGGCTTTAACTGATTAAATTGTTCTCAGTTGTAGACAATTATCCATGAATTCTAATGACTGCACTCTCAATATAAATGGCGTTCTTGCAGTTTGTCACAAGTGTTTATTGTTGCTTAGCCACTTGCTGTGATAACATTTTATAAGGGCCTCAGATAACTGGAAATAGAATATCGGCTTGCGCGTGCCGGACATTTACGACTTAGTGTCTAATGTCAAAGTTGATTTTGCGATACTCTAACTGATTAATTCCAGCTGTTTCAATTAGTGGTATGTAATTAAGTAAGTCGACACAACACAATGTATCAAAGATTCAACCTATTACCGTTAAGTCTTTTATCCAGTAGTATGGATACATATAGTGTGCGTAATTCAGTTCTCCCTATCAACAGTATAGGCCGTTAGGCAATAGATGGAACTATCGTCAGTGAGTGCGTGCGCAGATAGCATTGTAGGTCGACTAATGTAACCAACTTATTCTAGCTCCCATTGACAATACAGGGATGGCTGCAAAATTCATGATTTTACTACATTAGGTCAGAGCGTCAAAAATTGACATTAACATTTCATGTGACCTTTATAGATAGCTTCAAAATTTGTTGGGTATACACCACAAATTTTAAACTAGTCATTTTTACGGGACTTTTCAATTATCAACCTGTATTAATGTATATAAAACCGGAAATTTGTGGGGGGCCAAGTTCTCTTGGACAAGCGCTCCCTCTACTGCTGAATTACGTATTGCTGATAGTGAGAATTGATTAAAGGTAGGTATGATGTAAATCCACTGAACATAACTAATAGCTAAAGGGCGATACAGTCCTGAGAATTTGATTATGACATTTTGCTTCTTTTAATCTCATGACCAAACTTTACCAAATTTAAGAGATCGTTCTGTTAGTGTAATAATAATAATAATAATAATAATAATAATAATAATAATAATAATAATAACAATAATAATAATAATAATAATAATAATAACAATAATAATAATAATAATAATAATAATAATAATAATAATAATAATAATAATAGAAATATGAAATACAAGAGTATAGTAAGATGGAGGGAATTATCCCTTTTGACACAAATAAAAGCAATAGTGCCATACGAGACGCCGAGATGTCCCGTGTGACACGTGAGTGGGACCATTAAAACCACAAGCTAATAATGATCACATTTTAAAAAAAAATATGAGCTGCATAGTTCCCCATACTCTAAATGTCTTTGATAAGGTCTAAAAATGAAGCCCAGAAAAATTGTATTTCAAAATGATGATTTACTGCTTTAAAAGAGTGAAAATCTACAAGCACTCTTTTGCCCATTTCCTACCATAGACTAACTGTGTGTAGATCTAGGCTATTTTATCCTCCACCGGAGTGGAACTTTTCTAATCTAATATGTTTATTTGTCCATGTAAAAACTACTATATAGCTCAATATCACAAAGTTGGACATTTTCTTTTTTAGAATGAAGCTCCACAATCAAGAAACATTACATTACTTCAGAAGCCAAGTAATTGTGATTTCCCTCCGCTACCATTTTGACATGACCATAAAACACATTTTAATTCCACATTTGCTTGGAAGTTGATTGAAAATCTCAAATTGAAAAATTTCGGTTCAAAATCACCCCAATTCCTTCCTGTTGACAATAATTTTAACGTGACTTTGTTGTATGAACTACATATCTAAGGCACGTTTTCTTTCTGACTAAAACGGTCACGTGTTCTAGCATGATGAAGCATAAAGTTAATATTTTTTTCAACTTCATTAAATCAAACCTTTCCAAATAATACAAGCCAATATGCTTTACAATTGAAATGAAAGTAAGCCAGTATGAATAGAATTCAGATATTGCATTCAACCAGTTATTAGTCAATATCCATGTAAATATTGAATGGGAGTAAATTTTTAAAATGTTAATTTTACCGGAATAATGGCAGGACACAGAAATGCACACGTTTAAATCCCACCCCACCATCATTACAATGTGACAGAACATCAGTGAATGTGGCTGCTATATCATGCCATGAAAAATCCATTTTTCAATACAATTTCCTCATACGACAATTATTTGCACAATCTTCAAAAGCACCGCTTTAGTACTATGCATCCAAATGTTTCCCCAGCAAGCTGTTGCTTTGGATTCGCATTGCATTCTTGTCAACTTAAATGCATGTAATACAAGTATATTGACCATGGATTTTAGCAATACAATTCAATAATTCATACAATTGAAAAGAAATTAAGTTGACATGGACGTAATTCGGATAGCAAATCCAACTAGTTATTAGCCGACATACGTACTCATATCAATGAAATTAAACATTAAACGTGAAATTTGTCAGAATAATTGCAATATACCGTTATGCATTTGTAATAGTTTTAAGTCTCCTTCATGGTGGTATTTATAGCTTGGGCGAAGCACAGTTGCGTTTTAATTCATTCTGAAAAAGGCAATATGGCTACAGAAAATTGAATGTGAAAAAAAATTATCAAAATTAAATGAAAAGTTATTTAGTTGTGGGAGTTTAATATTCTGTTAATTTCTATAGCATATTGCAATTAATATTTTAAAAAATCGTGTGTGCAAATTGACAAAGCAATGAAGTCACTTACTGGCTTTGTATGCATAAGCAATATTTTTGTTATAAAATCATTTTGTTGATAATTTAGAAAATGGTGAGCTTCCTGATGAAAAAATAAACGTTATTGTAAAGTTAAGATTCCTAGTAGCAATTGTAACAAAAGAGAATATTCTTAAATCTATTTAGGTAAAAACAAGACATGATTGATACCTAAAACAGTGGAGCGTTGTGAGCCAGTGGCAACATCTCATTGCCAATTTACACATTTGGTCTTTGACCAATATAAATGTGAAATGAAATTATTCGAAATTTGAAAACTAAAATCCATATTATTTCCCTGATTTAATTTCAATATTGATGAAAATTTTCAGTGTTCTTGTTTCTTTTGGCTGTATATTATACTTTTAATTAATATTACTATTTATCTGGAATTTCATTTCCCCGCGATGGCTTTGAGTATCTGTCATACAGAAAATGTGGTCTACCCCTTTGTTGACTCAACCTCATCAAGCTTGACATGTATTCCTTTGAAGTTATAATTGTTCTTTCTTTCATTATAAACATGGCCCTCCTGATGACTCAGGTTTAACTTACGGCTATGCAGTTTTGTTTGTTATTTCGTCCAACCTTCATCTGTACAACGACCTACCCGGAATTCTGGTTCCATTTTTTTCTTATACTAAAATCTTCTCTGTCTGTACTCTACATCATATTGAAGCTGCCAATGTATAATGACCCACATATTGCATATACGTTGGTGCAGGACTCTATCGCTTATCACAATGAGCATAACGTTTGTGACGGCAAAAACATAAATATTGCACAAGAGATAAAAACACACATGTACATGGTCAACGACATTTACAGAATAAAAAATACATATTAATCTTGTTCCTGACTTGGTGTTGACACAATCGTGTGCAGTTAGCTATATCTTGTCAAGATCTTGGAGCAACGTTTCTTGTATGAATATGCATAATGTATATTCATGTCTGTCTGTGTGTGTGTGTGTGTGTGTGTGTGTGTGGTGTGGTGTGTGTAGTGTGTGTGTGTGTGTGTGTGTGTGTGTGTGTGGTGGGTGCGTGGCGTGTGTGTGTGTTGTGGTGTGTGTGTGTGTGTGTGTGTGTGTGTGTGTGTGTGTGTGTGTGTGTGTGTGTGTGTGTGTGTGTGTGGTGGGTGTGTGTGTGTGTGTGTGGGTGTGTTGTGTGTGTGTGTGCAGCCGTGTAGTTCCTTCTATACACAATGTTTGACATGTAACAACAGCAAATTCATTTGGAGAACAAAAGTGGTACTTCAACTAATTGCTTTGTGTGATTCGGCGTAGAGTAGAAAATGTCGTTCGAGTCTGTTCGTCATAATCTACACAAGCCGTATACTGGGCCTGGAAACACACGAGAGAAACAAAAATTGGGGCAAACAATCGACGAATGTACACTCAAAATGGTGTTGATCAAATGATGTTACGTATCCTTATGCCTTGTGACGGATTTACATTATCAGTCCCCGACTACAAAGTGTCCTACGGTATCTGTAAACAGGTGGGGGAAAAGAAGTCAAGAGGCACCCGAACTTTGCCTTTTCTTCTTTAATAATATTTCCCTTTCCGAGAGGTTCTCCCTGAAGACACAATGCCACGTAATGATCGATTCGTTTGCTTGAATTTCGGCATAACGCTGAAACATATCAGAATGTATTTCGCCAATAATTTTATCAAATTACCTCATACCGTGAAGTGGAAGGCATGGCATAATTGTGTCGTGTGTAACCTTAGAATGCCCTGGGACATCCTACCTTTTTGCTTTATTTATCCTTTCTCTTTTTACTTCGCGCCATCAGAGCTGTGTATATTTCATCTTTCCCTCTATTGATCGATCGCTATGTTCAGTCTTTAATCTTTTTTCTCTTCTTTTTTCCCCATTCCTGAAGTTATCGTCAAATTCGATTTGACGCGTTTATTTTATCAAATTATTCACGGAAATCAAATATGTGATAAATTAATTCATCTGAATGCTGGTAGCAGAGTCAGGCTGTGGTCATCGTAAATACATGTACATATAAATACATGTATATTATTATCTGCGGAGAAACAGCCGGGTGTCGTAAAGTGCTGACAATATCAGATTTGGCGAGTAAACGTATAATTTCAATTACAGATAGTGGTTTCTTTTTCATTTTGATAGTTGATGTGGAAGTGAACTGATCATTTAATGTTCAAAGCAATAATAACTTACACAGGCCACAACATTAAACTTGTATTAAACATGTATAAATCAGCAGAGTAAGCTTTACGAAGTACGAAATTATACACTCGATTCAAAGAAACATTTTCTTTAAAAAAAAAAAAACTGCCACTTTCATTTCAAGCGTCACAAATTTGACTCTGCGTTGCGGAATGAAACTTGTATTAGAATGATCTAAATAAAAGGTGTATTATATGGTCTTCGAATGAACTGTGCCGTTCGTATGGCAAGAATACAAACTGGAAGCAGGAATCCATGTGTTAATCAAAATAGTTATGATTAACGCTGAACTGATAGGGCTTTTACTAATTCACCCTGAAGCATGGACGCTCGAGGGATCAACAAGACATTTGGTATAGGCTTCTAACAATTTAACGCCATTTTCATCGGCAGCTGTCAGCTACAGAGCAAAACAGAGGTACATATAATCTCCTCAAAAAAAGTTTGGAAATCCGAGTTTGATCAGTTATATCTCCCGTTTCGTAGTAATAATCAATGCAAGCTTGGTATCATCGGAAAGATTATTTCATTTTCTTTAACATGATACCCTATTTGTTATGATTATACCATCAGGGAAAGGGTAGTATTTTAAAATGTGGTGTAAAGTGTAAATTGAAAAGCTACAAAATGACCAAAGTTCGGTATGTTACCAAATTTTTGTTGTTGTTTATGAGTGATTTTCCAATGTTTCTTTGGTTGTTATGCACTCTAATGTGAACATTGACATGGATTGAAAGAAAAAAACTGCACAAGCAAGCACAACAATAACAACAAAAGTGAAAAAACCCCAAACAAACATGTATGGGCATCAAAACACTGGACATAAGACATTTAATCTCACGGACCTTTCGCCACATTAACACCACAAAGTGATAAAAAAAGTGGCAGGAACTTGATTTGCATGGATTTTCTTAGAGAGAGGGTGTAACGAGAATGGACTGGCCTGCATGCAGCCCAGACCTCAACCCCATTGAAAATTTCTGGAATCAACTCGGCCGGGCTGTACGAAAGAGAGTCACAAATGCAACGACATTGGCAGGTCTGAGTGGAATGCCCTATCCCACAGCAACGAATCGCAAAGCTCATCAACAGCATGGGGAAGCGGTGCTAGGCGGTGGTGCAGGCACGTGGGTCGTCCACCCGATACTGAACTCTGACCATATCATTAAAACCAATGGACATTGATGAAATTAAAGATCCATGTGAAGATAAACATGAAAATCCATGCAAATCAAGCCCCTGCCATTTTTTTTTATTAATTTGGTGTGTTAATGTAGTGAAAGGTCTGTGAGATGAAATGCCTTACGTCCAGTTTTTTGAATGCCCATACATGTTTGTTTATTTGGTTATTTCACTTTTTGTTGTTGTTGTTTGCTTACTTGTGCAGGTGTTTCATTCAATCCATGTCAACATTCTTATAAGAGTACATAACAACCAAAGAGACATTGGAAAACTCAGTCATAAACAACAACAAAAATTTGGTGACTTACCGAACTTTGGTCATTTTGCAGCTTTTCGATTTACACTTTACACCACATTTCAAAATACGGCCCTTTCCCTGATGGCATAATCGTAACAAGTAGGGTATCATTTTCAAGAAAATGAAATAATCTTTCCGATGATACCAAGCTTGCATTGATTATTACTACGAAACAGGAGATATAACCGATCAAACTCAGATTTCCAAACTTTTTTTGAGGAGTTTATATATCATATTCAGTACATGACTACATAGGCGTACCCAGGGTTTTTCAAGGGGGTGTCCTATCGTGCAAATCGTTCCGACAAGCCAAAAATAAGGAGTCCAATGGAAACCTGTTCCATGGCGCTAAACGGAACGACAATCAAAATAAAAGGTCGTCAAGTTTGTTATCAAGCTGTTATCGGTGTCATTAACCATTTCCCGTGGGGTGTTTTCAGAAAAGAGGGTTGTTTTCCGGGGAAAGGGCGATGTTTTCTGGGAAAGGGGGTGTTTGAACACCAAAATTACCCCTCGATACGATATGACTATTATAGCCTACGTTTCCGCCATTGGTCTTATCAGTACCCGAAGCACCCCTTGTTTTTACAACAAGTTGTTTATTTTGTTTGTAACGTAAAAAGGAAAATACATAAAACACGTGCGTCACACTTTATATAGAAATGACTTTACATGTAAACGCCTGACGCACACTGCGAGGTAATCACTATTACATTTCTGGGATGTTTGTTACCTTTTGAACACTAAAAGACCTTGTACTAATTAGCGATAAAGAATGCACCTCGTTAACTTAATAGCCTAAGTAGTAATTATATAATAACCAATTTGATTCGACGTAGATTAAGTTAATTTTTGTGTAGTACTTTCACGCTGTGTTTGAGTTAAGTGTAGTTTACTATGTCAACATACCGATTATTTCATGAACCATTAGTTTCAAATAATAAACCCGCAATTTAAACAAATTTAATTGATATTTAACCTTTCCAAATAAGTTTAGGAAATTCGATGTACGAATATATAATATAAATTATGATGAAACATGATATTACTTTTAGTAGTAGTATCATCATTATTATCATCATCATCATTATCATCAGTAGTACGAGCATTAATAGTACATGCAGTAATGGTAGGAAGAGGACAGTGGTGTTAACAGTAGAAGTAACTGGGTTTTTTTTCCCACAAATGAATAACAATATTGTTTGTAGAACAAACCAAACAAACACAACCGTGTTTTAAGCAGTAACTTTATCACCAGTGACAGTTTCATAATCATTCCAGAAATAAACACAACCTCAAAGAGGTTCCTTGTCCCTAAAATGAATAATAGATGAAATACACCTACATAGAAGTTTATTCTATGTGGGTATATATCTTGTTAATTTAGGTGTTCCATCGCAAACAAGAGAATAAAGGGTGTATTCTGTGAAAGGCAGTAAATACCCATAAGTTCAGTTTCATATTACTATCTGCATAAAGCCATGCATGCAGTCCAAAGTTCGTCGACGTCTCTTGCCCACAATGAGGAGGTGTCGTGCAGACTAAGTCTAGAGTAGCGTTTGAGGTCGTCATCTCCTATTTTGTTATAATAAGTGCTTGTAAACTGGCTAAGCCGGAATCACGTGGCACGTTCGCCCGAATGCCTATATTGTCACGTCCACGTGTTGTCACAGTAACGAAGCACGGCAGACAAGAGATCGCCTACCATACTCACGAGGACGCCAAAGCTCAAACCGGTCACCAAACAACGCCGGGTATCTCGGGTTTCCATGGCACATGCTTTAATTCCTCCATCTCCAAATGAACCTTTGCGACTCAGACATCGTAACGTGATTTACGGTTTCCACCTTTCGATATTTATTCGAGATTTGTGTTTTACAGTATTAGCGCAATCTGCACACAAACACGCTTTCTTCGTCATGATTGTGTACCAGTAAAGTGCATCTTGGAAAAAAATACCTTTCTCAATAAAATGCAGAAACGTGGCAGTGTATCAAATGGTATGTTTGGTATAAGCAAGGGGTTTTGATGATGAACTTACTTTTGATGACACTATATTGCTGGCAATACACACACATACTATTTGTTTCTCATTACACCACGTCAGGAACTGCAAAGAAATGTCATATTATTGGCCACCGTCTCTGACACAAACGTATTTATTGATTGGAAGCTGTGAGTGTTAATTAAAACAAGTTACACAACATGAGATTGAAAAGGTTTATAACATACAGACATTATTTTGCACGAACATGCAGCTAACCATAGTACCAGGTGCTCCTGCCATTAAATGCATTTGATGTATACAAGCCTCCAGCAAGTTCTTGGGATTTCTGGGCACTGGTTTCCTGCTTTAGACATTGCAGAGAAATATACCTTGTAAAGCAATACCAACTGACCAATGGGAAGCGACGTAGGAGAAAAAATTCAACAAAGGCCGGCCTGATCTAAAACTGTAATAAGAGACATCAAGACTACCGATCAATCATGATTCTGAAGTGAGTCCCCAAGTATCAACAAGAAGGAGAATAGGTCCTTCCAACATGTCCAAATCACCAACCACCTTTTGTTGTGATAGCCGAAGACACCCATTACAAGGTGGCTGCAACCACCAAACGCTGGCAAGTGGCCTTTGTATAGAAAAATTGGTTACTGCAGTTCCCGAACTCGATACAATCTCCTGAGGGAGGTCCTATAACTGTACCTTCAATCAAGATTCGTGTAGTTCTCATAACATTCACCCTGGTGAAACTGTCAGGGTGCTGGTCGGTAAACTCCTCTTACCAATGGTTGCTTGGTCCTGGACCAAGATTATGTGAGTAACCTTGGATCTGATTGGGAAAGACGCTTCTTTCATCGTTTATCATCAGCAGAGTCAGCATTTAATGAAATCTTACGAGAATTCATGCCCCACAATAAAAGTAACATTTATTTCAGTTCTGCAATTACATTGTTTCAGTTTAACACAATTCCAAAGACTTAGCTAGACTTAGCCATTCAAGGATTTGAAATACTTTGATTAATGTAACTTCCGATAAGCTTTCTTCTGATAAAAGGGCTACTTAAGCCATTGAACGCTGATTGGCTCTGCAGTATCCATGAGAAACCTGTGTGGGGAAACCTACTTGTCATTGACCATGACGAAATTATGAACAGGATGGAACTTCGATTAAGATGGAAGTTTTGACGGGATTATGGAAAGTGTGAAATACATGTAGGGCATCTCTTCACCAAAGCGTGAGACACTTAGGAAACTCTTCAATGTTATGGATGTTAGGCTACCGTACATCACTGAATTAAAGATTGAGTTTGAGATTTGCAAGTCCATTACTTCCCTTTATTATCAATACCAAACGGTAGTTTAGTAATTACAAATGGTGTGTTGAAGTTTGACATCCATACGTCATGAATTTGTTGTTTTATGAGAAAAATTAATAACGATATATTACCAGAATATTGTTCCTTCTGTGAGTTTAAATTTTGCTCAAATTGCGAATCGCGGCTATGTGTACGTTCGCATGATCATCGGAGCACACTGATTGGTTGAACGGTTAAACTCCGCGCGACCTTCGGCTAACGGCTGATTGGACAAATTTTGGAACGGCCCGTGCACGTGAAGTTTAATGTCCAGATTTTCACCAAAACTACGTATTCTATCCAATTGACAGGTGTTTAGTTATACTTATCTTCATATTGGGAACGATTTGAGCTGATTTCGTTCATTTTGCCATTTTCTGACGTGCAAATCCCGCGCTCTGTCTTTAAGTGGCCTCCTTTTGTATACTATTTTCCCTCATTAGTAAAAAGAAAGGTGGCCCATGCTATACAAATCCGCCTATGACATTCACGGCCTACCAAAAATGGACATCATATAGACAGATAGAGTGTTCATTCGGAGAGGCGGTTAACATGATCCGACGAGCGGTGAGAGCGTGGTATATATTTGACGTTGGATACTGAAAGATATATTTCTGGAGAAACGATTACCCACGTAGCAAAGACATTAAATGAAACGTGAAAATAAACGCATAAAATATCTATCAATTGTTCTGAGGAATCTCGTGTTTTGATAACAGTTTTTAGCCATAATTCGGATAGCTCCAGATTGAGCTAATACCGATTTGAGTCATATGAATTATTAAGTACCATCGTTCAAAGGTGTCGTTTTTGTATCTTTCTATCGAATCTTATCATCAAGTGACATGTGATTATTTCGTGGAAACCCGTTCACACAGATTGCTGCTACTGCTGCTGCAAAAGAAAAACACAACGTAGCAGATTCCTGAATTCATTGAATTTCAGTGCATAATGCAGCGTCTCAAGTTGCGCTTCATTTCCGACGAAAGATGTAATAATCATAAAATTTCATTTATTTTCAGAGGCAGCGATGCTAAGAAGACGCAGAATGAACTACCCTGGACCGATTTATTGTGGACACCCTCACTTGGCAAGAAGCGATTTGTTCCTGCGGGAATGGTATTGATACTATGTGGTCAGTCGGCATGGCGGGATTAGGTGTTGATTCTATCCCGAGGGTGTAGCATTGATTAAAAGAAGGCACGGTTATAAATGGTTACCTTTCTGTTAGTCCCGCCCGTTCGTTTACGTGTAGTGGTCTATATCAGCGTAATGGCCTATGTGTACACGTGTACGTTGGTGCTACACAAATATAACGAAGCCGCGTCTACGTCATCTCGAGATCAAATCTCAAAATAGATATACTGCATGGCAAGGTGGCATAGTCTGCTGCTTTTATCTCGATACTCTACCTATAACCCTGATTGAGCGTTCGCAGACACAAGGTGAATGTCGTAATATTCGTCTCGTGATTATGGGCACGGAGTAACTCGATTTGTAGTCCCATGGGGAACTATTTTGAACGACAATAGCGCCAGTAACAAACGCACTGCTATCAAAGCGCGGGATCTTGGGTTACAATTCAAAAGTGTATGTCGTGAGGTACCATTACGTCTGTGCACAGTTCAAGCAGACCATTGGACAAAGACGGTGTAACGAACTGTTCTGGTGTCTGGTATTCTTAAAGGTCATCGTTTTTACACTTTCATTGTTGTATTTTTATAAAATTGTGTTATCGTTAACGTTTTTTATGATCTTCCTTAATACTACTCTATTAGTTTTCTCTATTGATATTTTTCATCAACATTAAATGAATTCAAGTTTTCTTGGAGTATACTGCAAATGCTTACAATATAAAAGTGTTGACCATCAAACTGCTATACTATGACAAATTCAAGTACTCAAACTGGTTAGGCTACTGCTGCTGCTACTACTATACTACTACTGTTACTACTACTACTACTAAGTACTACTACTACTACTACTACTACTACTACTATTACTACTACTACTGTACTATTACTACTACTATTACTACTACTACTACTACTACTACTACTACTACTACTACAATGTATCATAACGCTTACACATTGTTATAACCCCGGTCACTGGATACACTAATTCAATCCAGCACTTACTAGTGCTCACTCTCCACTCCCTAGGGAGCATACCAGCCAGTCGTCATTTTACAGGCGCGCACATGCTAATCATTCAACATAAACATTCCCATCCTACCGGGTACCCATTTATACACCTGGGTAGAGAGCAGCGGTGTGGATAAAAATGCCTTGCTGAAGGGTATTCGTGCCGGGCAGTAGCTTGGCTTGAACCCACTACCCTTGGATTGGGAGACGAGCAATCTACCGCTCAGCCACGACACGTACTACTACATGTACTACTACTACTACTACTACTACTACTACTACTTCTACTACTACTACTACTACTACTACTACTATTACTATTACTGCTATTACTATTACTGCTACCACTACTTCTTCTACTACTACTGGACCATATTAAACAGTATTATAAATAAGTATTGTCATTACCATCATTATC
>JZLH01S0316350.1:0-13379 GCA_001188425.1 Eucidaris tribuloides
TAAATAAATAAATAAATAAATAAATAAATATAAATTAATTAATTAAAACTAGGGATCCGACCTCTGAGAGATATACAGTCGTAATTTTACTATTAAAGAAACTTAAAGGAGACATTTCGTGTCACTTTAAGGTTATTTGTCCCACAAATTTTACGCAAAAAATGTATTACAGAATGAAAATGAGAAATTATATACATGTATTATGAAAGAGACATTTCTATTATGTATGCGTGTATACTTTATATCAATCAGATTCAAGATTCTGGTTTATTTCCAATAACATAATAAAAATAAATACATGAATAATATTTTTTACATGATATAATGATAAACAATACAAATATGACATGACAACATAACACAAAATAATATAACAATACATATAACATGCGCATGTGAATTTTACACGGCATAAATAATATAAACCATTAACTTTCTATGGTTAAATATATTACGTGAAACAAAATAGAAGGGAAAAAATTCTAACTGTATAATTGAGCAGGAGAATTATGTCAAAAAAAGAAGAATTATAATATGCAGGGTAAATATTGCAAAAGTAGAGGATTATTATGTGATGGAAAAGAGCGCGATCCACTATGAAGCGAACTTGTCTAAACGTGGATCTCTCAAAGAAAAGTAATTAAAGAAAAAAAATTAAATTAAATATACTTTGTATAAACACATTCCCATCGGGGACTCGACACACGCAAAACTCCAGGGAGTGGGGGACAGACACACTGAAGAAACACTATTAACAAAACTGGGACAGAATACACTATAAAACATTCACATTTACAAAGGGTCTAAACTTTACTGTGCGGTAACCATCGTGACATAGGTAAATAGATACGGAAAGGTTCTATGTCTTGTTATAAGAAAAAAAAGATTTTTAAAAGGTTGGATTTACCTTCTAATTGCTTGATTTGACATGACTGACTTACCTCACAGACACCGGTGCAAGAGATGAATCGTGCGTTAGTAACTCCAGCATTTACAGACCCATAATCGACACAAGATCGTTGTAACGCATCCAGGCTTGTTACCTCATAGTATCCGTCGCACTTCCAGCACTGTTTCTCAGCGTTGCCTGGTTTATCCAGAATGAGAACAACGACATGAATGGAAATTAAAAGTAAAATGTGAATTCAATTAATATAAATTAAAAACTTCCCTCATTGTTTACGCTGCAACACTTTGCAACTTGTCGGCTGGAATCGGTATTTTTTTTTCAATTTCAATTATTATTTCATCATCATTTAAACAACACATCGGTATTGAAGAGAACAATACAACATACAAATCAATTTACAAATTGTAATAATAATAAAACTGAAAAAGAGAACTTAGATAAAGCCAAATGGCCTTGTGGTGATAAGTCCTCTTTAAAAAAAGTTTAAAGTAAAGTAAATCATGCAAAGACAAGACATAACACAACAAGAAACTTTAGACGAAACATAACAAAAACAAAGCAAAATGACAATGTAGCAGAACAGTAGCTTAGATAAATCAAGCGATTACATACTTGATAGAATATTTTTCAAAGATCTCTTAACCCTAAAAGGACTGGGGAGGGGGCATGAGCCCCCCCCCCCCTCGACGTTCGCGCAATATTCCGAAACGCACAATGTAAAGCTCGCATCTCGACTTTTCTCTGAAGTCTTGCGCAACTTTAGACCAAATTCGAGACAAACGGGTACAGCACGCGACCCCCATGACTTTCGTGGACAAGTCATGCCAAAAATGGCCGAAAACTCATTTATGTGATTTGCGTTCAAAGTCAATGGAATTTGTCTGATATCTTGGAATTCATAAAAAGGTCATTATTTTATATTATAATTGACCTTCATAATTAATTTTCAGCTAATTTTGGTTTTTAAATGGTCTGCAATAAATTTCATGGAAAAAACAATGAAAAACAAAAGTTACAAAAACAAAGAAATACATTAAAAAAATCGAAAAACAAAGAAATATACAAGGAAAAAATCAACTTTTGCAATTTTAAATGATGAAAATTATTAAGGTCGCAAAGATCACTTCTGCAAAAAAGTTACCATATTTTAAGTGAAATTGAGTGTTTTATATGCAAATCATTTTTTTCATGTACAAATTTGCATAATTAATTCATATTAATTAGGGATTGATTTTTCCCCAAAATTACTATACAGACTTCGAGTTTATGTTGAAAGGAACCTGCATCCCAAATTTCAGTGCGGTCGCGTGCTCCACGGCCGAAAGCAGAAGGGGGCATCATGCCCCCCCCCCCCCAGTCCTCAACACCTCCGAAATAGCCCAGTCCTTTTAGGGTTAAATAAAGAAAGGCTATTACAAGTATATACGAATATCTACTGTAATCGTGAACCAAATTGACGGGAAATTCTGCCGTATGGATTTGGGGGAATTACTACCCACATACGAAATTTATTGCAATTCCGTGTATTATAATTGTGAATTTGGCTATCGGTATTAAAATTTTGAAATATATTACAGGGTAACATATTTTTGAAATAAAGAAACCAAGAATAACAATAATATAATTGATTTAAACATTCACTTTAAAAGTGAATGTTTAAATCAATTATATTCATTGTTCTAAATTTCTTACAAATATGAATTAGGGGTTTAACAATAGAAAATATAATTTGTTTCAAAACAATACAATTTAAATTATCAAATCCAAATGATAAGTTGTTTTTAAAGTTACACACACATCCAACAATTGAGATTTCAGCTTTCAGATTTCATGTTTTATTATCCAAAGAAATGGAAACTCATTTTGTTTACATGGATATAAAATATAAATATAACAATACATCAATAATACAAATATACACATTATTCTTAAACACAAAATGCATTATACATTATACAAAGTATACATTCGTACTTTACACAGCATTGGATAGTGTGAATTTGGGGCTGCGCGAGTTTTTAGAGGTGTACTTTTTGTGTGCAAATGTGTTTTATTGTGTGGGTGTGTGCGCGCGCGCGTGTGTATGTGTGTTGGTATATGTGTGGTGTGTATGTGGATATGTGGGATATGGTGGATGTGTGCTGTCGTGGTGTGTGTGTGTTGGTGTGTTGTCGTGTGTGTGTGTGTGTGTGGTGTGTGGTGTGTTTGTTTAGTGTGTGTGTTGGGTGTGTTGTTGGGTGGTGTTGTGTGTGTGTGTGCGTGTGTGTGTGTGTGTGTGTGGTGGTTGTGTGTGGTCTTGTCTGTCTGTCTGTCTGCTGTCTGTCGGGTGGTTGTGTGTTGTGTGTGTGTGTGTGGTGTGTGTGTTGTGTGTGTGTGTGTGTGTGTGTGTGTGTGTGTGTGTGTGTGTGTGTGTGTCTGTGTGTCTTGAGTATTTGCAACCCCTAAATAACACTGTGTATATAATAGCGAATACCGATTAACTTTGAGTTCGGAGAAGTGCGATATCTTCGTTATTCTGAAATAGGAGTTAAGAATAATGAGCGAGGGAAATAATCACAAAGATAATCTTTAAAATTTGAATCAAAACTTGGTTGCGATATTGAAGATAATGCTTCCTTACAACAATTAATAAAATAGGAATTAAATTCATTGGCAATAGTTAGATTATCAGTTCACTTTTCATCATTGGAAATAAAATGGGCAGGTGGTTCATTTCTGGGTTTATTCAATAAAGAGTTTACAACTGACCAATTATCTGCTATGTCATTTTGATTATCATTTAGTTTAGAAAAATAATGTGTTTTATTTTTTGCATTTCGCAATAGATTATTAACTTTATTTCTATATTTCTTTGTATTTCTTTTCTTTATAGAGGCAGACTTATTGCAAAGGAAAGATTTATATAATTATGTTTCTTCTTTATATATACAACGCAAAAGATAAGGTGTTACCCACGGTTTTTGTATTAATTTCTCTTTACTTTTTTTTAAAGGGAATACTTCATTATATAAATAAGTTAATTTGGCTAAAAGAAATTGTATGCTTTACTCACATCATGATTGTCCAATATGTACCATATATGTTGTCCAATATGTACCATATAATTCATGTTATAATGCAGAATACATTCTGCGAGAATAACTTTGTGGGATATTATTGTTCTTTTTGATCTTTTTAGAAATCAAAATATGGACAAATGGTCTTTTATATCAATGCTAAATATACCACAGTCAATTTCATTATTCAAAACATTTGTAAATATATATCCATAAGGGTTTCACTGTTTAAGGTAACACGAGTTGCACTCTTAATGAGATGATGGAAACCAAATGAAAAACTAGTTTTTAATTACTTACAAGCATCTTGATTCTCTAAATATTTTAACAAGTCAATATTAAAATCTCCTACAATATATATATTCCTATGTTCCCTATTAAGTGCAGATAATGCTTCAGTATAAAATTCTATAAATTCGTTTACATTAGGACTGCACACGATGAAAAATAGGTTCAACTTTGCACCTTTAAAGGTGCAGACCAATGTCACACTGGGACCACCTTTCTGAAAGATGCAGGTTGCACCTTTCTGAAAGGTGCAAAGTTGCACCTGAAAGGTGCAGGATTGCACCATAGAATTGGTTTTAAAAGGTATTCTTCTTTTTCTTGCAAACTGTTTTTGAATGTTTGTGAACCCCAATTTACGTTCATTCGAGTGCTATTTACATTATTTACATTGTAATGCAATCTATTTTCATTTACAAATATTTAAATACTCATACATACATTGTGACCCTGCCGGGGCTTGAACCTGCGACCTTCCGCACGTCAGGCGGACGCTCTACCCACTTGGCCAACATGCTTACCGTGAAGGTGTGTATTTTCACGTAATTATATAGTGTTGAAGCCGAAGGTGCATTATTTTCATCCTTTTAAGGTGCAAAGTTTGGACCTATAGGCCGTTTTCGTAATATATTCAAATTCCATGCATACCTTTTAAACAAAGATCGTTTTTTACACCTGAAATCTTGTCTGAGCTTGTCCGACATAGAAAATTGTATAATGTATGCAAGTTGCATTTTCAGTATTGAAATTGTATTCATAGAAACAGATGAAAGAAAAAGCTCACACCGGGTTTCGGAAGAGAAAACATCCATAAATTTGAATACATTATGAAAGTGGTCTATTGGAGGCAAAATATGCACCTAAAAGGTGCAAACTTGCAAGCATAATAGAGTGGGGTGAGCGCTCAGCCGTGAAAGGTGCAGATTTGCTTGAATACCGCGGCAGAAATTGCTCTGCACCTATTTCCGCAAAGTTGCACCTTGTGCGCACCTTAATTTTTTAGTGTGTGGGTTCTCTGTAAATCACACCCACAGTATATTAGAGTTATAATCAATCAAATTAACAAACAAATATTCACAAATACTATTTCTACTGTCAGACTTAAAGGAAATATCAATTGAACATTAACTAAAATATCATTTTTAATAAAGAGACCAACACTTCCTTGTCCAGATAATCTATTGGAATGTATAAATGTACAGCCAGGTAAATAAAATTGAATTACAGGGCCTCCAGAAATCCAAGTTTCAGATATTGCAATAACAGAAAAAGAGTAATTCAGTGACAAAAACAAATCTGATATAGCTTCAAAATTTTCAGAAATACTACGAACATTGAAATGAATAAGACTAAATTCTGACCTGGTTTGTCGTTGAGAATTAATATCATGAGGATGGAACTCACAGGACCAAACACATGTAAATCTGGATCAATATTATTCAGGGGATCATATATTAGACATTGGAAAAGGAGTACAAAATGTGAAATATTTTTTTTATTCTTGGAGGCTGCCATCATTATCGAGCTCCTCGCCCAAGAGTGGGTCTGCGTGTTTCTCTACATCACATGTTTTTCTCGCCGTTTATTTATATTATTTGATGTACATGCTCATAATTATGGAATATTTTAGAGGCCATTTCAGAAGTTGCCATTTTTCCGTGAACGGTACATCTGGATTAATATTTACTCACCCATGAGGTGAATAATTATAATCTACACGTAAGTATTTCAGGAATTTGAGCATTTTGTAGTCCGACTCGACTCTAAAATGGCGGTATTCAGAGTTGTTGAGTCACGTGGTGGTTACACGCGTTATTAGACTTGTAACAGACAATTCTGATGTTAATTTAATGATAAGTGACATTACATTCAAACTTTATCATTTTTTTGTGTTGTTTTTTAATTACTTTAATTTAATACTTTTTTCATGATTTTTGTGGATTCAAAAAATGTAATTGTTATTACGCTCAAACGTATTTAGTTTTGTCTGTAGTCATCTCATGAAATCCAAAAATTGCTTCACATACTGCGTTTTTGTGAAATAAAAACTTGTCTTGGAAATTTTGGACGAAAGAACTTAAGTATCAACAAAATATTCCATGAGCATGAGTGTATGTGCTAAGGCAAATAATATCACAACTGCGTTTCTCATTCTTCACCATTACTTTGCGATATGTCGGAAAGTATCAATTATGATTTTTATCTATTTATGTATTTATTTCGTCGTATTTCAACAGAGTAACCCATTCAGTACATCAGTACTATTCTTCCACGCGTGAAATACAAATGAAATTATGAATACGACAAAATACAAAGGCATATAACAAAATGCAAGACCAAAGACAAATAAATATTAACAACATAAAACAAAAAGAAGAAAACAAAGGAAGCAAAGGAAAAAATAATAATTCATTTAATTATTGATTGACATTTTACCTGGATGAATCAGAACTTACATCAGTTGATCAAAGGAAAACATGTGTATTTAAGGTTCGCAAATAATGCGAAGCCATTCCGTTAGGCCGTATACGCAGGTATCCTCCCTCCCCCCCCCCCCCCCAGCACTCTTAAAAATTCCGGGTCAGTCTGACTCGGAGAAAGGATCCGTTGGGGGCACACCAGGAAAACGGTCAGGTTTAACCACATTCCGGGTCAAGTTTGTCCAAAATCCAAGTCAGTTTGACTCATACTTTGGTCAATCTTGACCCGGAATTTGGTTAAAATTGACCCTTTTCCGGGTGTGCCCCCAACGGATTTCTTTTCCGAGTCAGTCTGACCCGGGATTTTTAATAGTGTATATACTGATCAAACTATTTCAAAATCTAATAACTGAGAGGAAAAGTAGAGTTTGAATTTTTTGAGAAAAACATTATACTGCATATATGAGAAATGTATTCCTGTAACGTTGAGAAATTTAAAATAAAGTATAAAACAAAGAAACTATGGATTACATTTTTCTATTTCAAAAGAAATACGAAAGAAAAATAGATAATTTAAACGATACATGAAAAAGTCTGATGTAAACAAATCAACGATCAGAAATGTCCCAACGAATTGAACACATGTTAACGTCGAGCAAAGAGATCGGTCTATCATAAATAAGTTTTTATGTGTAAAACATAATCTGAAAAAAAATGGTCTCTTATAAATGATATATTGGGAGAGAAAAAACGTAAGCATCTTGTATGTAACTCATTTCAAGTAGAAAACACCACTGTTAATGACCCTAACATATTTTTTTTTTTTTTTTTTTTTTATTAAAGAAGGCAGTTCGTAATGTCACAAAATCTAACTATTTAGCACACACCTCTCAACTATTCAAGCGTTTAAACACACTAAAATTCCAAGATATTAATGAAGTACAAATTACGTCTCTAATGCAACGTTTTCATACAAACACTCTGGATATGTTCACCCTAAACTCAAATATACATCACCACAACACAAGAAGTTCTAAGAAGATCCACCAGTGGAAATTCTGCAACACCAGATCCAAACAAATTTTTCGTCACACAGGTCCAGCTCTTTGGAATGCAATAAATCTTCACAATTTTAATACGCAAAATAATAACTTATTCAAAAACAATAGAGAAAACACCTCCTATATTGCTGTTTTAAAGCCACATAATCAGCTAGTCAATTTTTCTTTTGTTCGTTCATGTTTACATATTATCTAGCTTATTTTGTTTGTTGTTCGTATGTCTTTATTTCCTGACATATTTCCGATAAAGTTTGAAATCAAAATTGTTTTCGCTATAATGGAATAGAAAGTGTTTTGCTATTATAATTTTGCAGTAGTTTATTTTGATACCGTGTGAACGTGCTTACAGGCTTATTTGGCCTCTCTATCTGTAAAAACCATTTTCCATCTAATCAATCGGTAACAACGTTTTTGTCTGTGTGTGTTAACACGTATTAATCGTTCACTGCTTTTATTTTGTAAATATTGTGAGCTTCGTGTTTTCTATGATCTAATATGAAAATAAATAACTTGAAATTGAAATTGAAGTTGACTTCTTGGCATTACACACAACATTTTTTTAAAAGTATGAGCATTGCCATTGCTTTGTGGGGGTAAATTTGCATTCATTCTAAGACCATTTCCGCTGAAATATTTTGAAACTTTGTAGTTTTGTCAAATCACACATTGCATTCCTGCCCCATAAGATTCTGCAACAACCAATCACAGGAAGTTTCAAGCTATTGCACAACAATGTGAATATTGATTTTGTAACAACTGAAACACTCTGCAATTGTTTTAATCTAAGAGGGGAAATGATTCCGAGACCTCGATGTCATTTTGGTATCCACACTGAATCAAAATCCAATGAAATGAATAAAAGAAGAAACTGTCAAGACGAAATAACTTATAATGGACTGTAGGGCAAGGCCATTTATCGCGATTTTCCGTAGTCCCATCAGTGGTATTTTACAAATCCCTAATGATGATTATTTAAATATTACTAAACGCGTAAATCGGCTTTGTTATCCTAATACCATGTGCGCATTTGTGGGAATTGAAAATTAATTAATTATGACGGCTATTTATAATGTCGTGACCAAGTACGTTTTATCAGTGTACAAACTACCACAGACTTTCACCGTGTGCAAGAATAAACTACGTGGCTTGAATACCACGCCATCACCGTTCACAATCTAGGGAGTGCCTGACAACCTATGTAGTCACTATGCTGTGAATCCAAAGATGTTTGAATACTGAATAGGAACTTTGGTGAGGCGCAACTATTCTATAAATGACGGAGGATTGACTTTTGTTAAATTCATTGAAAAGAATACCTACACCTGTGCATCCGATGCGTATAATGTAGAGCCACAGGCCTTAAATACTGATCTAGTAAATAATGTTCGTGTCTGTGAAATCGCTATTTAGGCCTACGGTGATTCCTTTTTCTACGAATGGGACTGAGAACTTGCCTCACTAATTAGTCGATTATCTCATCAATGCGCAAATAGAACTTGGAGAACAAATGTGTTTTCTCATCAGCAACTTCATCTTAATCAAATTGTAATGATATTTTTCTATACCAATCTGGAGACTACGGAACTTTTTTTCTAGAGCGTTTATATTTGGTCAATGCCCTACAGTCCATAACAACTTACCATCCGCGAAGGAACCGGCAATAGACAAGAACACCATGAACAACAACGTGCTCATCATGATATTTCGCGTCATTTAGAGATCTCTTTCCTGCAGTTAAAATGTATAAACATGGTATGTCCAGTAAATTTTGTCTTGTTATTTGGCAACAGTCTTTATCTCTAGTTAACCCTTTAAACATACGACAGGTATGGAAGAATCTAAAGGCCACCGCACACTATACACGATTTTCCGTCGCACGACTGTCCGACTTGGATCCGAAATTAAAAACACTATTTCGTCAAGAGGATATAGAATTCAGTATTTCGCCGATTTAGCCTACGCCCTGTGTTAAAGGTAAATGACATGTTTGGGGGTAGTCCTCAACTTGGGCTGAAACTACTCTAGAATCAAGTAAACTATGCAAGGATTCTCCTGTGGAAATCTTGTAGTCAAACGTTGACTCATTGTAAAATAAACAATGTCAATATCACTCGTAGCGCGGAAACCTGCTGTGTGGCTCTCTATGGGGGTTATTTTTATCATCCCTGGATAAAATTAAGATACTCATATGTTTATGCTTGATTCTCCTTAAGTAAACAAATTACAGACAAATCCTCCCAGGTGGGAGATCCACTCCTGCTTGTATAGTTGGTATATATTTCAACTTATTTGGTTCTTGAGGCATTTTCAAGTGTTCCCAATCATGTCACTAACCTTTAAAATCTCATGATTTGACTATACATAATCATGATAATAGTTTCGTATAAGCAAAATGTATATTATTTTTATACGTCAGTAAAATGATATAAAAAGACAAGTCATGAATGCACCAGAGCAGAGATATACGTACCGATAACTTGTGGTCTCCTATACAGGTGTATCCGGCTGGACTATATAAGAATAGCTAATTTGAACCAATACTTATTCTGTTTTAGCATGTAAAGCAATTATTCTTCATCATAACCCAATTGAATAAACAGAAATTGAAATCTGGAAACTGAAATATGATTCAGGTAATAAAATTGGTTGTAAGGGGATCCACTTTTAACGATTTCACTGTTGTGGATACCTCTTTCCATATGTCATTCTATATCTAATTTAAAAGCCTATGAATAATTATTGCTTTCAATGTAAATTTGTAATGAAAACAATATGAACTTGAAATGATTTCATTACTAAACTGCAATGGATACCTAGATTGTATATCATATTTTAATATATCTACATAATGATATTAATATCTACGGAAAATATATCGGCCTACATATGCGAATCGGGTTGATAACAGAATTTGATCTTTCCAAGTGGTCAAGAGCTGGGTATTATTTTTTCCCCCATCACACGCACCTTTGATATTGATACCACGTCAGGGTTGCCAGTTTGGCTTTTTTTAACGCCCAAAACCACCAAATTCGATGGTTTAAAAAAATAAAAATTGGCGTTCAAGTATGCGAAGTGCATGCCAAACAGCTTTTGGCAGTTTTTTTTTTTTTTTTTTCGGGGGGGGGGGGCGTTTTACAATGGCATACCGAAAAGTTATTATGAAACCCGATTTTCAATGTATAGGTGCCACAAGATTCTAACAGTAGAGACGCGCATTGATTACAACGTTATTTCATAATCATATCTAGGGTATAAAATTAATCAAATGCAAATTTGGCGTTTTTTCACCGAATTTGGCATGTAATTTGGCGTTTTGAGAATAGGAAAAACTGGGCAACTCTGTACCACAATGAAAAAGGAAACAAGACACAACAGTGATGGGTAATTTAGCTTACACTAAGTCGAAACAAAATAAATGAATACATAAATACATTATAGTCAAAGTCTTAATTTAATTAAAGTAAAATAATATTAATACCGGTAAAAGAGTAACTGCTTATATTTACAAATTTCACGAGGTATTTTGTTCTATATAAGTGACATTAACGTGATATAAATACATTATAAAATATCATTCTTACTTTAGGCACGGTATATACGAATAGATATTGATGTTTAGCGTAAAGTGGTTTAAAAGGGAGGTGGGTAAAAGGATTATATAACATAAAAACATAATACATGACACAAGTCATGCATATTTAAAACATTTAGAGAGTGAAAAAAATGGGTGTAGCGTGCGATAAACGGATATATGATAAACAAAACGTATTGCACGCCTTTGTTCTTAAATATAGTAATAGCAGTAGTAGAAGTAGAAGTATAGTAGTAATAGTAGGCTTAATCTCGTAAAGGTTTGTGTAATACTCTTGCAGACCATTTCATGAATCTGAATAGTGTGTTTTAAATCTTTGCAGAGTGTATTTCTAGCAATACAGATATTCCTTTTGTGGCATAATTTTTAAAAGCAATCGTGCTGCAATCATGCCTGTTGTTCATCCAACTTTCTTCCGATTTTATACATATATCGTGATTTTTTGCACAGAATTTTCAAAACTCTTTCAATTTTTTTTCAAAATCATGTGGTGTGTGTGCGTGTATGCGTGTGTGTGTGCGTGCGTGTGTGTGTGTGTGTGTGTGTGTGTGTGTGTGTGTGTGTGTGTGTGTGTGTGTGTGTGTGTGTGTGTGTGTGTGTGTGTGTGTGTGTGTGTGTGTGTGTGTGTGTGTGTGTGTGTGTGTGTGTGTGTGTGTGTGTGTTTGTGTGTGTGTGTGTGGGGGGGGATAGTGTTCACAGTATTCCAGGAATTTGGGTATCCACTGCCCTTTTTACTTCTCATAAAATCCCTAAAAATGTTTCATTTCTACAATTTTTTCCTTTTTGACAATTCCGCTTTCGAATCATTTGCATCAAAAAATGATCCCTAAAATGAGTACCCCCTTTTATTTCCATAATAATAGCTTTTCACATAAAAACAATTGTCAAATATTCCACCTCTGATAAGCCTCACAAAAGACAATGGCCTTTTTCACATTTTAGAGGCACCCGTTCTAATTTAACTGCTGCTACCGCATTTTGGTTCTTGAAATACCCCCCCCCTTCCTCTTTAATTTGTGCCCCGAATTTGAAACGACTTAGACCAACTCACTTTAATTTCAAAGGCTTGTTCGCTACGCTCGCTCGCATTAATATTTGATATATTATGTTTAAAGGTCTTTTCAGTCTCTGAATCTGAGACATTTCAGAAACATTTCCCCCTTTTATAAGATGTTATTGGAGACCATGCAGTCTTACAGGTCGTAAAACTTTTCTCGCTCGCTCGCACATTGATATAGGCCATGAAAACCCAACTGCAAAATTTAATACTTTGGTATTTGCTGCTTTTTTATCACAGTAAATGAGCGAGAAAGACATTACGTGAAAAGTCTAAAACGTAATCACAATAAAAGCTATTTGCCAATGTTTAGAGATAGTGGTATACATCGCACGTTGTAGGTGTCCCCTTTTTAAGAAATAACCCTTGATTTCGGGGTGTCTCCAAAATTGGGAAATTTCATCGTTCATCGCCCCACTCCTCGGACCGGATTTACGCCCATGCTTCAAATTTGACAAGGGGAAGGGATGGTGCGTCGTGTGCGTGCGCGCCCCCCCCCCTCCAAAAAAATCTGGAAGGTCCATTTTTTCAAAAGAACGTAAACTATTTTAATAATTATAGGTTTTTGACAACTGTTGAATGTTTATTTCACGAAACAATAGTGTTATCAGAGGATCAAAATATACTTATAAAACCGCTAGAACTCATGAGCTCCAGGGGTCTCCGCCCCTGACCCCCAATTAATTATCACCATCTTTTAAATTGACCTGCTATCAGCAGTTCATAATACAAAATTTATATCTATAAGAAGTGCCAAAAGTTGGAAAGTATGGTTTTTTTTTCAATTATTGTCGACTGTCCATTTCACAAAACAATAGTGTTATCAGAAGTTAAAAATAAGCTCATAAACCTCTAGAACTCAGAACTCGTATAAGCTTCAGGGGGCTCCGGCCCTGACGCCCGACAAATTATCGTCATGGTTTGAAATCAAATTACCACCCGTCATCATTTCATAAAACCAAAGGTTTTACCTTCGGAAGTGTCAAAAATTGAAA
>JZLH01S0316350.1:35675-48645 GCA_001188425.1 Eucidaris tribuloides
TCAGCAGACATACACTCTTCAAGGAAATCAAATTTTACACTAAGTAAAGTATACAGTGCGAATTCCATTCAAACATGTATACGTAACTTGTACCTTGTATAAATGTGAACATCTATAAGTAACAATATAATTAACAATGTTACATGTATTAAAAATGTTCAGAACACCCTAAAATGCATTTCCAATGATCTACTGTATTCCTCAGAAGTTCACAACCATTACAGTCTTGTTCTCCATTGAGTGCAAAGCCCGAAGAGGAAGGGGCGGCCATGTTCCACTCCTCGGAACGGATTAACGCCGCTGTTGTCGACATTGGTCCGATTCCGTATCTCTTCACTATCACTCTCCTTAATCAATTTGCAGAGTCATTGAGGGACTACGTTCGGCCACGAGTTCGGGTTCGGGGTTCGGTCTAAGTCTACTGTTCGCTGAATCGTCGCTGGAACTGCCTCACCTCCTCCTGAACTTCCGTATCGACATGGACTGTCCGACCTGCCTCGTACATATTCGCCATCAGCTTGATCAATCCGGAAACTTTTCGAGCATTCGGAGACAGAACAGGGGGTTCGTGTTTCATTTCAGATTTGGGTTCGGGTTCGCGTCTAGGTTCGTATCTAGGTTCAGGCCCCGATGGAACGTCGGGTTCACCCGTGAGTACCTTATCAATTGCATCTCTGATCTCTTTCGGTGACACTACACTGGATTTAGGTTCGATTTCAGATTTGGGTTCGGGTTCGAGTGTGGGTTCGTATCTCGGTTCAGGCTCCGATGGAAGGTCGGGTTCACCCGTGAGTGCCTTATGAATTGCATCTCTGATCTCTTTCGGTGACACTACACTGGGTTTAGGTTCGATTTCAGATTTGGGTTCGGGTTTGAGTCCGGGCTTGTATCTCGGTTCAGGCTTCGATGGAATGGTGGGTTTACGCCTGAACACCTCATCAAGCGCATCTCTGATCCCTTCGTCGACTTTCGTCAGTACGATATGAAGGTCGGGTAGGTCCAAGAATATGCGACGCACCTCCTCATCCGTTTCTGGCACCTCAATGGTAACGTTATCGACAGTGGGGAGTCTCACGTATATCTGTTTACAAGCTTCCTCAATGGCCTTGAGCATTGCTTTATAGTTTCGAAGGACGGTCGTTACGTTGTATCTTAAGGTTGCGAACTCCTGCTTGTAGTAGCGAAGGTCATCGATGGTCATGACGTCATCATCTTCGGGGTCTTCAATTTTAGCCGTGTTATACCGTTCCAACAGTGCGTCCATAACAACCCTAGGATCCGAGCCTTTGAGATCCTCTCCTTGTTTGTCCTCATGTTGCCTTTGATTCCAGCAGCAGCATTGGACCAGTCGTAATATAGACCCAGATGTCGGCAACAAGTTGAATGGCGGCGGTAGGGCAATGTCCGTCCGAATGAAGCGGAGCCACATCTTTGTCCGCTCGAACTTCCATTCCGTGTCGGAATTTTCCTCCAGTTGTGAGAACCGGGACGAAAGTAGTGCGATCAACGTGTTGATCAGGACGAGTATTACCACAAAAAGCAAGGCATAGATAGCCAGGTATATCGCAAAGACGCTGGACGTGCCCTTCGCTCTCGACGGTGCGTTGGCAAGTCCATTCAATACCCAGTAAATATTAAGAAGAGCTGATTGAACGGTCCTATAGCTGGGATCGGCGTGTCCGCATTCCGGCGCTTGGCCACGTCGAGTGCATGCATCCAGGTCCGCGCGAAACTCGGCAACGTAGAGAGCATTCAAGCCGACGGCGAAGGCGACCATGAACTGGACATAAATGACAAGAAATTTAATGATATCGCGAACGGCACCCACCGTACCCTGCCATATTAGAAACATGTCGTGGAACGTATTCAGGACCGTGTTGAACATTCGTAGAACGCACAGTGGGACAAGAATAGCCCAAAATGTAATGAAGATGACGTGTGGATCATCCCACTCTGCTGTGACGATATGGGTAATTTCATCTTCTTCCATCTCGTGGCCGACGATCGAGGTCAAACTACGATTGGTAATTATCGCCAGTCTCTGATTGTATCGATCTTGCGCTACTTCGACGTAATTTCCCCGTAGGACCAACACCGTCTCGCACATAAGCACAATGTAGATTATAGTGACTATGGTGGCTTCCAACAAATTCATACCGCGAGCGAATGAAATCCGCTGGACCGAAACGGAAGATATCCGAGATGTGTTTCCATGACAACGCAATGGCAAATATGAATATCAAGACATCTAATGCAAACACACGTTGTAGTGTAAGTGCAGCGACGCACGCAGCGAATAGGCAAGATCGCGCCAAGAACATGCATAAGTTAACGTATGGTATCGAGAATCCGCTCAAAGCCTGGCGAATTTGCACAATTATGGTAGATGAAAACCAACAAAGATACCCAAAGTGTTGTGAGGAGTGGATCAGGAGGAGAGTTTGTCTTGGAGAACGCCGATACTGCGTCGTAAAATACGTTGCCCATCATTTTGCGAAAGTTAGCTGAGCAAATCGATTACGCTTTCTGATCAAAATTCTCACGCGGTCTCAACCTTAAGACACGGATGACTATACCCTTTCGGTTTGCTCGCAAGATCGTGCAAACTCGTATGACGACGAACGATTCCAATCATGAATTCTCTAACAAGAATTCTGGCGAACTTCTCGCACGTTTTTCGCCATTTACGTAAAAACGCGAGTTCAATCACCTCCCACATATTCGCCCCTATTCTTTCGCAGCTTGGCCGACGAGTCGTACGCGTTACCGAGAGCATTTCTGGTGTGCTAGGTTCCGATGATTAGCGTCTGACTAGAGAGGCTATTATCTACGTGATCGTCAACTACTTCGCTACAGATTCCATCACGTCTGCGCTTCGTCTCATTGCCGCGTTACAGTATTCGGTTGCTCGGGTCAATGGGCTCGACCGGCCGTGGATGACAACATAGACCTAACTAACTGGGAAATCAATTCTGGATAGCAGCCATCTTAAAGTGGTTTAATGGCCTGTTGGATTATCGTCGTTCTCACAAGCGACATTTTTCAATGTATTGGCTTTCTTTCCTCGAGGTAATCCCGTGCATGTTGCATGATTATATAGCAACGCTTCCTGAATGATGCCGCTGGCCCTGCAAGAGGCTCGCCCAGTGGTATGCCCACCCGGATGAGACGGGTTTGATGACAGGCCGACAATCCGCCGTTGATGGCGTGTGTGATACGTCGCTGCTCCGTTCATCGTTCCCGATAAATATCTTTCGTAGATTCCAGACGCCGCTGATGACGCCATACAGTTTACTTCGAACTTTTACCAAAAATTCGCCAGCGTCGATCGCACTGAACGAACGGCCCGTTCGTGTCTCGACTACGTACGGCGAGTGATCATTTTCCTTCTATCGGCTGTAGAACACCTTCATCTCGTCTGAATTTCCCTTGTCCTTAAATTTTCGCCAGGTTTTGTTGTTTCGCCATTTCTGTTTGTTCGATGTTTATCTGAAAATAGAGTTTGTGTTATCAACAGAACACAGGGTGAAATACACAGTAATTTTACGTCGAAAACAGTACCTTATCGCTGCTGTCTTTGAGTGAAATAGACTTTTCCATTAAAAGTCACCTAGCATTCTTTATAGCATATTATTGCTATCAAGTTGAGTTCATTCTGATTAATACTTGTCTGAACGAATCATTGCCTTCCCCGTAATTCCGTTATCAAGACCTCATCCAAACTTCCCGTCAAACGAAATTCGTTGTAACTTTTTGTACCCTCCGACAAATTGCCGTACTGTTGCTTAATTTCAGCTCAGATTACGCTCAATTAATGTCGTATGAAGTAGTTCGTGTAATTCATCACAGCTGTTCATTTACACCATTTTCCACTAGAAAATGTATGGACAGTCCACTGAGTATTGAAAATATATCAGCGTCGCAACGCGAACATTCGATTTTTTCGAATGTTTTCAAGTCCATTCGTATTGATAAGAAGCTTCAGTTTAAGTATCGTGTAAATCAAGGGTCATGTTTTTAGCGTAGAATGTATTGTTATGTGCCACTTTTTTGTTATATTCATGCAGGCAGTTATTGCCTTGAATGTCAGGCACAACTACCACCAATCCAAACATCCGGTGTCTTGCTTGACCGTCTTCTCCATTGGACCAAAAGAATGAGTTGTAACAATTGACAAAAGTAGCCTATTAATGGTGATGGGATTTGTGCAATAGTGGACAAATACTCTTCGTGTAAGTAATCATTAGAGTCGGTTTCCATAAACAAGGTGTTCAAATTGCGCACACATCACGTGCATACGTTACAAACTGTTGGCAGTCAAATTTAAGTGCTAACATTGTGAGCATTTCTAATTATATTCAATTGTCAAAACTTGATATCTGATGCTACATAGAAGTGTTAAAATGGACAATAAATCAACGTCCTAAAACAAAAGTTTGAAAGTTAGTCCTGGTCTAATTTGTAAAGGTATTGCATGATATAGCACAATTTCTACTCCGCGTGTGATTATAAAATATGCCTAGATTTGCTTATCACAGTTAATTCTATGGTTCATGGCATGGGATTTAGGGCAGTTGTCTGATATTTCCGTCATATTTGAATGCTTATGTAGATTTTCACTTTTAAAGTCAACTAATGATCATTCTATTTTTTTGAAATGCAATTTTTTCCAGTGCCTTCATCCTTTTAACCTTATCATTTAAAGACCTTGAGCATGGATGGAATTTATTAGTCACATTTTTTTAGCCGTTGGCATAATTAAGCCAGGGGCTTTAATAAGCCAAGCCAGACTGTGTTCAGAAGCGGGAGATTGCCCACCAAATAATACATTCAGACATTAAAATAAGGGGGCCTTTCGTAATACACTTTCTTTATTGTGTGTTTCATTTGTCTTGAGATAACTGTGTGATTGTCGATTCAGTGCACTCATGCCATAATTATGGAATACTTTTAAAATGACCATTTTAGCAGTTGCCTATTTTTTCCGTGAACGTAACGTCTGGAGATTAATATTTGTTCACCTCCAGGGTAAACAATTATTAATGTATTAGTATTTCAGGAATTTTGAGCATTTGTACGTCCGACCTCGACAGCTAAAAATCCTGTGTTTTTAATCAATTGGCGTTGTTGTGTTTGTGTGACTACTGTGTTACGCGTCGCTGCTTATTTAGACTTTGTTAACAACAATATTCCTGATTTTAATTGTAGTTATAATTGTTAATTGACATCTAGATCATAAAGTTTATTCAGTTTTTCTGTTTTCTTAATTTTGATTTTATTACTTTTTCATGATTTCTGTGATTTTAAAAAAATATAATATTATAATTGTATTGAGCTCTAAACCGTACTTTAATTTTACTAAATTCATTCTCATTGAAATCTCATAAAATTTGCTTCACATATCTTGAGTTTTGTAAATAAACACTTGTCTTGTAAAATTGGAGCGATATATGATGAATAGAGAATTAAAGTTTATTCTAACAATTAATATTCCATAATTATTGAGCAGGAGTGTACTATGGTTGCTGTGTCCACCACGGACCTCCCATTCGTAACTTTTGTTTGGAAACAAAGAGACTCCTAAATGTTCTTCATTCAAGTACGGAGAGAAGCCACGAATCTGTGATTATAATGACGTTCGTCAATCAACAAGTGTGTGTATCCATGATTTTTTCTTGATCATTTTTTTTTCACAATGAAATAACATCAACATAATATGTGTTCAATTATGATTCATGATAAAATATATTTAATTTGTCCCCTGTAGACAAATAGTTATATTCTAGACATCTTTTCCAACATTTGAGAATCTTACATTCAGTATATATATATATATCTATTTTTTCCATCATGAAACTACAATTCAGTATTTTTTTTGGTTAACAAAATTAGTATTCTTTTATTATAAACAACCACCGTCTCCCCGAAATGAATAATTTATATAACAGAGGACATAAACTATTAATCATGTACTAAAACTATATTTTACAGTTGCGCCGCTAATGCAATTATAAGATGTGATTTAAATATGTCAATTTGGTGGTTCGCAATCACGTTTTTTGTGTGGAATTTTCACAATGAAAAGGAAGCTAGAAGATTTGAATATGATCCTCGATAAAAAATCAATCTCTCTTGAAAAAATGTCGACACTTTTTAAATTTAATCCTATTATTTATTTATCTTTTTTTTTTTGGGTGGTGGTTTGGTGGTCGATGATCTCTACTGACCCTCCCCCCTCCTTGCATATCACTCTTGCATGTTCCAGCTTTTGTTCACGCATCTGCACATTACATTACTCTCTCTGACGTATATTTTATGGCATTTATTTTGAGATGAAGGTTGGTGACTTTCGCGCCATATTGCTCCGACGTACAGTTGTTTTTCATGATCAGTATCTCAGAAAACAAAGATTTTAGGGCAAGGGGGCCACAGCTTCTCAAGCCCAGAATCATAGGTCTGATCCGCGAGGCCGGTTGTGTCAATGTACCGAAATAATCGTATTTTCATTCTAGGTACAATAATTAGTCAATTATTTCATATCATAGTGTCATATTTAAAAGCCTCTATTTTTAATTTTCTGACTTTTTTGTATAAAATTCATTGTCCTCCTGTCTTCCATTGGTTTGAATATTTTCACTAGTGCTATTTTTTGTAGAGCAATGTGTTTTCATTATTCCTATTGTTCCATTTTGTTGCAGTGCTTAAATTCAATGCATTCAACTTGTAATGTAAATCATATTTGATTGTAGGACATTAAGGAGAGACAGATAATAAGTTTACGAACGAGACATGAAAGAAAAACAAAGAGGAACATATTCTGTGATAAGCAAACATGACCAGTTGGAACAGAAACATTTGATAATTTTTTATTTTTAAAAACAGTGATATTGAGGACAGTCTATTTGAAGATTGTATTTAAGTTGAATTGTATATTATTAACAGGTATTATAATATAATAATCATTCTGTGATTGTCCTTCTTTTATTAATAACTTGGTAGTGGACTGTTAGAAGCGTCTGTCTGGGTAAGAGCCTATGAATCAAACCAATGGAAGTCTGGGACCTTTTGAAATTTTCACAGGAATTATACAAATATTAAAGTGTGTCATGTCTAATATGTAACTTTATTAGTATCCAATACTTTGGGGAATTAAAATTTTGGCAATTATTTCTATAGTTCTATTGAGAGGGCATCTTTTTCTTCTGGATTGTTTTCTCGTGGTGTACATTGAATTTTCGCGTTATGAAGTGGTCATCCTTTATTTACAAACCTGTTAAATGTTTTTTCTGGATGTGTTGTCTTTGTCTCATTCTATGTCTCCTTCACCCGGGGTCTGGAGACTGTCCGTCTAATGAAATCTCCTCGACAGGTTGTGGTATAGTCTAACGATGGCTTCTTTGTTTGCAATTCTTGCAATTGAAGCATCACGTGACACATAATGTTTCACGCTGCTGTTATTATTCTGTTATCAGTTCGTTCTATACGGACTATATATCTTGCTCAAAGGACAACTCTCCCTAGTAGACAACTCCCTAAGACAACTCTCCACCGAAGACAACTCCAAAGGTTAAGACGGTCCCCGAGTCTAACTTCAATAACGACTATATCTCCGCCGAAACAACTTCCCCGAATGAGTTAAACAATTTTCAATTTTTTTTGAAGGAAATTAAATATCCTCGAAGGGTGGGGGAGGGGGGGAGTATCATTCGAAGAGTAACTCCTCTGAAAGAATTGTCCTCGGGGAGGGTTCAAATCTTCGGCAGGGGAGTTATCCAGGTGGTTACGCCCCTCCTTAGAACGGCTATAAATGGTATATCAAAACATACTTGGTACTAACCATCGCTCGATATTTTCTGATGTGTTCAGGTAATCAGGAGCGTCGATCTGGGGGGGAAATCGCCTCCACCAATTTGGAAATAGGGGGGGGGCAAACTATTATCGAATATCTTCCTCCCCCCCCAATAATTTTGAAAACTTCAAAAAGATCTAGTTATATGTAATTGCCAGAAATATATCGTTTTTTATTAAGTTGTCATTTGACTAAGCATAATTAAATCCATTATAGTCTCATAAAAATATTCTAGTTAAACACATAAATATTGTCTAATTTTGTCGTGGCACCATTTTTTTTCTTCTGTCTCGCAATTTTTTTTTTTTGTTTTGATATTCTTATTTACATTTGTTCGTGCAGAGCGCGCCGAAATTTTGGATCTTTTCACTTTGCTCTCCCCTCCCTCCTTCTTTCTCTCTTCTATTCGACAATGATCTGTATTCGCTTCTGCCTTGTCTATATAATTTTAAGCATTTATTTATCTATAATTTTTACTTGTGAAAATATTAGTATTATTGCATTACAACAGAGCTCTAAAAATATTGAATTACATTTAAGCTATTTTTTTTTTATTAAATATTAGTATTTATAGATATATTTCTAATTTGTTGAGTCTACCTCCTTTATACATACACCCGATCATTTTTTTGGATTGTTCTGTAAATTTAAACAATAAACAAATTTACTCGGTGCTAAAAGGCCTGATACGCATTGCTCGAAGTAATTAAACTATTTCAAATAATCCGAAATAATACTGTTGTTTCTTATATTTATTATTTTTCCATTATTTCCAGATCATCAACTAGAGTCATATTAGTTTTATGAGTATATGGATAAACGGTAGGGATTAAAAATAAGAAGTAACTGTCTAAATCTTCGAGTATAAGTCAAGAATATGTGTCATTTATTCGACTTCCATTACTCGTCTTGACTTTATATTATTTCTATCTTCTGTGCTCGTTTGTATAATATATTTTCTGCATTCTTATATCTACTTGGATAGGCATACATCTGCTTATTATATTGCACAAATTCTTCAATTTTCAATAGTCTACACATTGCATTTCGATGTATTTATATATACATGCGGCACAGACTTTACGAATTGGAATAAGGGTAAAATAAATAAGTCCAACATCTTTGTGTGCGCTCTGCAGCAAAATTGCAAATATGAAATTTGAAATTGTGTATGTTGAGTGTTGAGTAGTATGTGAAGTTTAATCTAATTTTGTAGTGCCTTTAAATTTGCAGGGCGTTTTTTACATACATTTTTTTGCACTGCGTTGCTGAATTTTCAACTTGTCAAATTATGGGGGAGGGAGATGCGTAAAACATATTTGATTTTCCTCCCAAAATATTTTCATAGAGTCAACTTCCCCAATAACTAACTTACCCCCCTAAAGATCGACGCCTTTCTGGTTCCATATATTGGCCTTATCAATATGATTTATACCTGATGTTTAAATGCTCCTGGAATGAATATTCCGCAAATTTCCCACATAAATCAAACTATTTGAAATCATTTAGATTTTACAAAATTAATACAAAATTATGTCACATTTTGGACTTAGTCATTGGTTAATTTATTCTTTTCTTGGTGTTTGCACGATTATTGAATTATGCACCTTGTATAAACCTTCGAGTTTACTCTGCTGACTTTATGGTCGTTTGACCTGATGAATAACTAATTTGCCTGTTCTTCTATTTTTTCTCTTTAATCATTTGGGATTATATTAGATTATACTTAGTTAGTCTTAGGTTATGAAATATCATTTAACCGCTTACTTATTACTAGTTCTGAAGCATGGCCTCAGTGGTAATAAATTCTAGGGGGTCGACTGAAAACTTTATCGGCCAAACATTGCGATCGTTCAATCAAGGTCAAATAAAAGGGATGGGGCTTTCAGTCGCGGAGCCAGAAACCCAGTGTCACGGCCATTAATATATCTCGTTATGCCCGACGTCAAACTGTGCCAAATTGTTAGGGTATAGGGACAGATTTTTCCAAAAACATTTTAAAACGTTTTCATTACACTGAAAAGCAATAGGGACGGCCTCCCCCTCTGCCACCCGCCCCCCCCCCCCGCCCAGGGGCCGCCCTGAGTTGAAGTATTGTTGTGCTGTCACGTAAGTCTACTTACACGTAGCAAAATGAATTATAAAAGGAGTGACTATTACGGATTTTCATTTACGAACAAAAAATCTTATCGCAAGGGCCATTATGGCCATTAAATCATTCACATTTGATGATACTAGTTGCTATTTTCTCCCACCTAACACTGTAACGTGATAATATATAGTGCTCTCCTCTGCATTGAACCATAAAAGAAGCAATACACCAATACACTGATTTTTGTTATTGATATTAATCAAAAGTTAAGTATTCCTTACCGATCTTCAAGAATATTGAAAATATTACCGTCTAGAACGTTTGCAAACCGATAAAGCGTAGGACGGAGTTTTCCCTACACGTTGATCACGATCATATCCTCAGGAGTGAACGACTTAGCTTGATTCACAGACAGGTGATTTTTTTAAGCTGCGTAGCTATAGTTCACTAGACTCCACTTGCCTCGCCTCGCCTGAAAATTATAAGATTCATTCCCCAATAGGGACACGTGTTAACAATTAAGGTGTTGAATAATTCATCGACAAGATAAACTACTCACCAAGTTTCCCGATAAATAAAGAAAAACATTTCCTTATTTGAAAATTGCCACCTATCAGTTTGAGTATGACACGCCTCTACGAGACGTCATAAACTTAATTAGCATATATTTTTCTTATTTTTATCCGCGGCGAACCACTCTGTCGTCAGCAATGGCAGATTACACGGCTTTAGTGGCCAGCATCCTTTACACGCAGTAATACTTTAAACAAAATACAGAACATGCGATCCTCGTTAGACCGATGATGAGATGATTAGTCTCGGAGATAAGTTATAACAGCTGTTCAAAGAAATGAAAGTAAAGTTCTAAAAGAATTTACTGACCTAACGATCTAGGCTATTATTACGAAATAGATTGACGCATATCTGACTCACGTCGAACCCCAGCCCTCAGGCTTAGCCTAAGCCCTTAGCTTATTAGCAACGTTATTACTTTAACGTATAATGAGACCTCACTAACGTTGTTGGTTAGTGTTAAACTAACAGTTAGATTCTACAACGAGTTTTCTTGGGGTATGACTCTAACGTTACGTTGATAGAGTAACGTAGACTATCTAACCTAACTAGATCAGGGTATCTTAACTATACGTTAGAGTATACTGATCATACGAGTATCGAGAACGACAGCAGGGTGACTGGTCACAACAACAAGGGTTTGTACGTGCAAGCCTAAGATCCTCTACAAACTTTACCACTATAACAGTTAGTCGCTGTCGCACTAGCCGTATATAACTAGTGTTAATTGCTCTGATCTGAAAGTCTAACGACGAACTAATGGATTCTACCTGAAATAACTACACGGTAGCGTTCCCAAAATTAGGGAAACATTTTTTTTTCTTTTTTTTTTTTTTTTTGATTCCTGGACTAGGCTCTACTAGTAAAGATTTTACGCTCTGGGTCCTATTGATCAGGTCTGGTTTAAGGCTCGACTTGTGTATCCTATCTAGACTTCTAGAGTGAGTTTTACGTTTTTCATGCATATTTTGTTTAGTTTACCGTACTACTAGACGACGGTGTCGGTTTCTTCGGACCCCCCTCATTTAATGACTAGAGTACACAGAGTCAGAGAGATAGATCTAGACGTAGTTAGTATCCTGGCCTTAAAATATCTGTCGAGACGTACGGTAAATGCAAAGAAGTAAATTATAAAAAAATAATACTTGATACTACAGGTTGTCAGTCTAATGTTGGGATCCAGATACGCTGCTGCATTAACCAATACATACGGCGTAGGCAGGGCACATTATTCATAGTCTGGGATTCGTAAGTGAATCGCCTTGCAGCTTAGACCTAGTTAAAAGATCTGGTGATGTTTTTTCTCCAGACTCAGTCTTGTTTCGAACGCTCAATTATATTAGGGTACTAAGGGTCTATCCGTCGGGATTAATGCAAACTAACGGAAGGCCTAACGTAGACCCTAAACAGGCTAAGCCTAAGCTTTGAAAAGTCTGTATATTTCGAGTTGGCTCAATCATTTTCAGGTATAAAATCAAATATTCTTAACATACATTTTTGCAGGCATCTCCTCTGACTACATCAGTACCTTTCAAAATATATAAATAATATTGGACTTTCTATCTAGTCCGCACGTAACCTCCTGAAGACAAGTTGTTTAGAACAATACTCATATCCCCCCCCCCTATTCATAGTCGTTAGATGCCAATGTAGTTTTTTTTTTTTAATAATTGACTTGCAATCACAAACTCGACTGAAGTTGGAATGCTGTGGAGAAAACAATTGATTGAATCTTTAAATTTATTTACCACTCAGGGTTCTCGCCCTATATGCGTTATTCACTGGCCTGGGTATTTTAATCCAGCCCGTTGAAGCATGAAAAATAGAAAATTTAAGAAATTCTAAATATATAGATGATCTACTCCTCTACATGGTGCAAACTGGTACACATGTTAATCATTCGGTAAAATTAAGCATTATTATTTGTGTCAAAATTTAGTTACATACATTTAATCTAACAGTTACAGTTTTTTGGCAACTTAAATGCTAACGTTATATAACGTTACGTAACAATTACAAAGTAATTGGCTTGCTGTAGAAGTTTATCAGTTCTTATTGCAGTTCAGCTTTGATCATGTGTTAGTAAAATTTTTCAGTTGATAGAATAATGTAATTGCTCCGCAACAAATATGCAATTTGCATAGACCCAGGTGAATACAAATGGAATTTGAGAACAAAACACAATATGATCTGCAATTCATCTCGTCTAATAGATGGTGGATATAAGTTTAATACTAGGAATAGGCCACACAGTTCCAATTGTGAGAATTAAATGTGGACGGCGGCATCAATATGACTTGCGTGGTTAGTGCGAAGTCTGAAAGGAGCGTGTGCAGTACTCGATATCCATAATGATGCTCCCAAATAAGGAAAGTATTTCCATATTTGGAAATTGATGACGTAATCATTGAATTATCTCAAAGCACCTACTCCACAATTGTTAAGAGCGTCTTTCT
>JZLH01S0316376.1:0-27500 GCA_001188425.1 Eucidaris tribuloides
GAGGGAACCCATTGAAGTCTCGACGTGCATTTTCACACTTTTTAGGTAAGCCGTGTTGAGTATTCACCCCTAGATTCTACATTTATAAACCTGAACATTTAGGTTGTTCTATTGTATCAGTGAAATATATTGTGAACAATAACACAGTAAAAAGTTGTTACAAACACTCGCAGGCGAGCTTGTTGACTTTTTATTTGATTCTTTCTGAATTCTGTATGTCAGTAGACCCTCTACTACTACTGTGCCTTTTGAGCTTGAGTTGTGTTTATTTTCCTTTGTACTTGGTCTGTCAGCCTCCTCATTTCTGATTAAAATATTTCATGCAGATGTTGAAAAATACACCAATATAAGTATGTTGTAACTTGTAACTGAAGTTAATTCCCGGAATCCCTGCTCAGCTCAGATTGTGTGGAATTCCGTGAATGTGAGATGTGTGTAGAGGTACATGCATTAGACTGGATGCATGGTTTTTGTTGAATATTCTTCTTCAGTCTCCACTGAATGTGTAGTTTTCTGTTGTACTGGGCTGTCCTATGTTTCAAATGATATTTTTTGGCAAACCTTTGGCTTTAATTTAGATTTTAGGGGTTGAAATCATTGCAGAATAGTTGCAACTCACGAGTATGTATGTGTGCAACTGCACGAAACGAAACAAACCACAAATAAATATACCGTAAAATCCAGATGCCTTTTTCATACCACAATCATCATCATGGTCAACATAAATTAAAGCGCAAGTCTAGTTTTGGCAATTTGGCAATTTTTTATTTTTTATTTGAAAGCTTTATGCCCAAAGGTCATATCACACCAATAACAGATTCTGAATGTCTTACCTTTTTAAAAATTACTTAGTGAAAAATCTTGGGGGGGGGGGACCCCGGAGATTTTTGACTATATTTTAAAGTATAGCATCCAACGCATTAAAGGCAGGGGATCTCTTTTGCATGCCTTAAAATTAACATTGTGAAAATACAATGACATTTAGAAGAAAATGCCATCTGGGAACCTTCAGCAAAATAAAGGAGCTAGAAACTCAGTTTTAGTGGAATTATAGTGACTGTTAGACTCTGATTTGAATTTTTTTTCTCGCGAGGAAAAAATTCCTACCATAGAACCGTACACTAAACGGCTATTGTTTATCTTTCGCATTTTTCAAATTCAAGGTAACCACTGACCCCCAGATTTCACAGACATGTCCTTTATCAATAGCCCAAGGACATGGGCTATCTTTTTCTGTTCTGTGGGGATGTTTGCAAATGAGATCCACTGCCTTTAATATAGGTGTTAAGGTTATCTGAATTATACCTCAGCAGAAAGATCAGAGTCTGATCTTTCTGCTGAGGTATAATTCAGATCACATTAACACCTTATTAAGGCATTGGATGCTACATGTACATGTAGTGTACATGTATACTGTGAAATATAGTCGAAAATCTTGGGGGTTCCACCCCCCCACCCCCCGTTTTTGAAAAACACGAAAGACATTCAAAATATGTTATTAGTGTGATATAGGCATAAAGCTTTCAAATAAAAAAACATCGCCAAAACTAGACTTGTGCTTTAATTATTCTGACTGACATATTAACACACAGCATGGCCCTTTCATCCTATTTTAGTTGCATCATCCTTTGAAGAAATATCTCAGAATATTGTTTTTGCATCACTCTGGCACCTGTCAGCTTCCATGTTCAGACATGAGCAGACACACATAGGTCTTGAGATATCACCGAAGTAATTAGTGGTGCCATAATATAATATGATACTGCATGGAAAAGGAAAACAGGCAAAAATCTAACTCGGCATAGATTCAGAAATTTAACTCGCAGCGTACATTCCCCCCACTACAGCTGGAACTGACAAGGCATTGCAATCGTTTACTCAAACCCTACCATCCAGGCCCATGCATAATACATGTACTGTACCTATGTCACATTTTTGTGGACAGGAAATTTGGGAAATTTCAAAGCTAAAAGTTATACAGAAAGAGATTGTTGGACATCCAAAATGGGTTGATAAGGGTGCTCACTTTGATATACATGTAGATAGGGATTTGGTGGTTTTGAGTAGTCGCTGGTTGTGCACCAAGACTTTGCATGGCATTGAGTGAGAACGACTGTCACAAGAGAGTGCATTGAGCTGAGTAAAGGCTATGCATTGAGCAGTTCAATGTGATAGTGCACATGGGAATTTCTAATCAATAACACTGTGACAGTGAGTGTACAACAGTGTAGTATTACACATAACATGGACAGTGGTCTACATATAGCTGGCAGAAGGGCCCTAACAATGGCATACATACCAGCAGAAGGGCCCTAAGAGTAAATATTTTCTAATTTGAGAAATCTTACCTTATTTAATAATAGCACTAGATAGACTTACAAAGTGATCTAAAATATCATACTACTTTGATTTCATGTGAAAAAAAGCCTATGGTTTTCAAGTCAGGCAATTTTGTGTTTAAGCCCTTCTGTCGGCCTCATGATGTATGTAGTATCATTGATGTTCCATGTACTGCATTTAACAACGGGATAGGTTTACTATGAAATTAACACCAGTGATATGTGCAATTTACCTTCATGGAATGTAATATAACACTGATTATACGCATAGCCATACACTACCAGGAATAACAAAACAAAAAAACTTGTGGGGCATATGAGAATAACACTTTCATTGCAGGAGTTACATGTAATGGTGTACAGAAAAGAAATGGCAACCTTGGCAAATTGCTGTATAGAGTAGGCTTAATCTAGAATTCCAGAAGCCTCATGATTTTGTAGGTGTGGTCACTTTTGTGGTATTGTAGGTCGCTATAAGTATTGGTGACATCCCAAAATGTTGATGTCTTGACGACCTCTTCTGCATAATTAATTTGCACTCATTGGCAAGTTGATCATCAGTGGGTCTACAAATGGTTCCTTCATGTGGAGTAACAAAAGTTTGTTCTAGATTATTTGTATTACATGTATGTACTTTTGTACATAATATGATTGAATATTGCATTGGTACTACATGTATACTACAGTACCCATTTTTTCAGGATTAAACCTCTGGAATAGGCCAAATAATCATAATCAAAATCATAATCATCATAATAACAACAATAACAACTAACAAAACAAAACTAAATTACTGGGAAATGATAGTGCCACTTTAATTCTCCATATTAGTGATTGAAGTATGTCAAATGACAATCACCACTGTCACTAAAGTAATGCAAAAATTTGTTCCATAAAGCGATACTTGTGCCTTAAATTGCCTAGTGAATTAAAATACAACTATCAAGAGTCACAAATGAGGATATATATTCAGTGGGATAGGATGTAAATATTGATATTGTCATGTAAACAGAATATGTTTTAATTATAATATTGCATTTTGGCTGGCTCCAGGTACTGACTCTGGTGACCTGTTTATTTGTGATATCATTTTGTATGTTTGTGCCAAAACTTAACCAGATGGAACCATCAGTAGACAAACCAACAAGCTTAAATCACAATGTATTTCCATTGAGTGATTCATTTAAAGCACAAGTTTAGTTTTGGCGATCAGAGTCTTTCTGTTGAGGTATAATTCAGATAACCTTAACACCTTATTAATGCTTTGGATGCTATACTGTAAAATATAGTCAAAAATCTCGGGGTCCCCCCAGCCCCCAGCCCCCCCCCCCCCCGAGATTTTTCATTAAATAATAATTTAAAAAAAAGACATTCAGAATCTGTTATTGTTGTGATATGACCTTTGGGCATAAAGCTTTCAAATGAAAATAAATCACCAAAACTATACTTGTGCTTTAAAGGAAGATGAAGCAGGCAACTGACAGGAATAAGTTAAAAGAAAAAAATGACATTGTGAGTATTATAAGAATTACATGTTACATGGTTGTAAAAAAGCCTAAATAAGGGGTACACTTCCCCTCAGCAAGGCCCTGTGTAAATTTCTGTTACATAATGTTAATATGTCTTTTTTCATGTTTAATTGATTTTCATGATTTTAGTGATAACACAAAAAAATCAATGATAGATTACAAGACAATAAAACAAAATCATTGAAGCCTAATCAGTAATCACAGAGACTCCACAAAGACATATTAAAATTGCAAAATTTTTCCATAGAACAAAATTGCTGAAACAGTACAGTGGGAGGAGCTTATTGACTCAAAACCTGCATAAATGAATATGGCGCTATTAACATGTCTCGAGATTTGGGAGGTATGCATTGGGTCATGCCAGGTCAACTCAAGGCCAGCGCATGTGTGATCTGATTGGTTGGCAAGAACTGACAGTTACCTCATAATCTTTCTTAATTTATTCTTGTTAGTTGCCCCGTATCTTCCTTTTATGCTGTCAAAGCGTGTCTAGGATTTCAAATGTGCTCACAGAATAGGGATGTTTCTTGAATTTTTGAAGGGTGAAGGGGAGGGGGGGGGGGAGGGGTCAAACACATAGGAAAAGATCAAAAGAACAATATGGACATGACTTGGCTCATAAAACTTTCACAGTACTAAAATTGATTATGAATATCTCTACATGTAGAACCAAATTCCTAAATGTGCAGTAAATGAGGAGCTCACTAGAGCTGTACTGCATTTTTAGCTCACCTGAGCCAAAGGCTCAAGTGAGCTATTGCGATCGCTTTTAGTCCATCGTCCATTGTCCGTCGTCCGTCGTTTGTCGTGCGTCGTGCGTTGTGTGTCGTGCGTAAACTTTTACACATTTTCAGTTTCTCCTTCAAAATGCATGATTGGATTTGGCCCAAACTTGGCAGGAATGGTCCTTAGGGGTTGGAGATTCAAGGGTCCTCAAATAGTACACATGGCCCCCCTAGGGGCCCAGGGGCAGGGCCCTAAATGGCCAAAAGTAAGTAGTTTTCAAACATCTTCTTCTCTAGATCCAGAAATAGTATAGTTAAGCCACTTTGTGTGTAGATACCTCTATATGTGCTGAATTAATGTTCCTCATGACAATGCCCAGGGTGCCCCATTTGGCCCCCAAGGGGGACAAAAGTTTGGGGGTAGGGCCTTATGGGAATAATTCACATTCACATCAATGGATTTAAATCAAACTTGGTGGGAATGATCCTCAGGGGGAGGGGATAGAGGGTTTTTGGAATGGTACACCAGGCTCCCCTGGGGGCCCACGGGCCAGGGCCCATAAAGGGCCCAAACTAGGTAACTTTCTAACCACAAGTCCATTTGTAACCAAACTTGGGTGGTAGATGCGTAACAGGGACCTCAATGTTATTTGGGGGTCAAAGGTCACATATGTAGGTCAAAGGTCACATATGTAGGTCAAAGGTCAAATGAAAACAAATGATAGAATATACCTGCAAGTTTCTTCTTTGGTTGGTATTGGCCCATTTGTGACTAACTAGAATGGTAGATGCTACATGTATAGTGACCTCAATGTTAAATTGGGGTCAAGGTCACATAAGTAGGTCAAAGGTCAAATGTTAAGATACTAGGGCGTGCCTTGTTTTTATAAAAACGGATGTTAGAATTAAATTTAACTTGGCAAAATCAGCTCTATGGCAAGGGGATGCAAAGTTTTCCAACTGGTTCATTTGGCTATGTTGGTGCCTATAGATATCAGGTTCCAAGGACCAAAACTATATTTTTCTATGGGCACCATAGAGAGTTTGCGAGACCTCAGGTGAGTGTCGTGCCCCCGGGGCTCTTGTTACATTGCCTATCCTATCAAGGCCATGGTCCTATTTATTATTTATCGATGTACATGTAAGTTCATTAATTTATTTGTTTCTTTATTTAATTTATCTATTATATGTACATACAAGTAGGCCTATATCATATTTTTGTTTTGGTTCTTGGTTCTACATGTACATGTGAAGGTCAAAGCAAAAGAAAAGTCCATACTAGATTAAAGGCTTACAAGTTCATGTACATGTTACATTAACACAAAGTACTGCATTGTAGGTTACAGTTGGTGTTGGTAGGCGTATACTCACTGTACACACCATCACAAAAGATTATGAGTCAAATGTAATATTCTATTTAAGATGGGCCCTCTGTAGTAAGAATTTTATTATGATTTGTTTCTTCATTTATGTTTTACACATCGTAGGTGCAAGCATAGTTTTCTAGTGTCCATGTCTGTTGTCAAGTGATTTTGACATCTGGCCAATAGCCAACCGACTCATGAAGTATGCACTATGCCAGCATTACTGATAGACTGATTCTCAGACTCCTGATTTTGTTCTGCGTCAAAAACATATGGCTGAAGTGATATTGTGTCAGGGTTTGTGAGTTTTAAAAATTGAAAAATTGTATGAAATATGAGTTGATTTAGATGCTGTTTGATTTTTGTTTTTATTTGTTAAAAGCAATCATTCCAAACACTGCCCTTGTGAGTGTGAAAATGGGTTAATTTGAAGCAATCCGTCATTTAAACCAATAAAACTTTTTGACTGTAAACATTAAACAAATAAAAACAAGTGACAAAAATTCTTGATTTTCTTAATTTTTCCAACATTTTTGTCATTTAACCAATTTCTTAAATTATGTATAATTACTTTTTGATGTAAATAAACAATTTCCACAAACCTTGTATTGTGTTTGTGTATAGCTAACTGGGGGAGGGGAGGGGAGAAAAGGGGGGAGGGGAGGGGAGATAGGGGATGGGAGAAAGGGGTGGGGAGAAAGGGGAGGAGGAAAAAGGGGATGGGGAAGAAAGAGGAGGGAAAAAGAGGAGTTGGAAGAAAGAAGAGGGGAGAAAGGGGAGGGGGAGAAAAAGGGAGGGAGAAAAGGGGAGGGGAGAAAGCAGAGGGGAGAAAGGACAGGGGAGGGAAGGGGAGAGGGAGGAAAGGGGAGGGGAAGAAAGGGATCAAGGAAGGTAGTACTGTAGCCTACATGGAGGAGAGTGGAATTACTTCCTGTAGGCCTACATGTTCCTTACTCTTCTTCTTCATTCTCCTTTTCATTGTCGTACATAAACTGATCATGATTCGTTAATCATCACTGAATCATCATCAGGGGCAGACATCTGTATCTAGGGTCGATGTATGAAGGCCATAAATGAAGAACAGACAGTGTACACACAGACCCAGCTGACCACACAGTGTACATTAATGGCTATAATGACATACCAGGCATTCATACCACATACATTACATACGCTTGTATATCAGGATGTGCACACACCGTACAGCTGTAGCCTACACATTCCATAGTAGACAGACATTAATTTGGTTGTGTACCATATGCTGCAGATAAACTGTATACGGCGTAAAGTTGACAAAATCACCACACTATTTTGTATTGACTAATCACAGTCATTGATGTAAAGATCCATAAGTCATGGTGAATTTAATTATCTATGACTGCTGAAATTGGCAAGCACATTTTCTATTGAAGTGCATATTAAAGGTATTGGCTAACATTTACCACAGTTAATTTTGAGCCACATGATTCCCCATGCTACCAGTGTCTTTGATGAGGTCTAAAAATGAAACCCTGGAAAAATTGTATTTCAAAATGATTATTTAGTGCTTTAAAAAAGTGAAAATTGTAAGTTGACCAGATTCACTTGCCCATTTCCTCCCATAGACTTACTGTGTGTACACCTATGCTATTAAAACTTGCCCCGAGTTTTAATTGTTTATTCATGCATAACTTGCCATTGTCAGTGTAACTGTCCAAACTTTTGTATTCTAGGGTGTTTATTTGTCCATTTGAACACTACAATGTAGCTCAGATATCAAAGTTTGACAATTTTTTAAATTGAAGCTCCACAAATGTTAGCCTATCACTTTAAGGATGCATACATAGTACTGGTAGTGAACTATCACCACAGGTGACTATGAGTGCAGGAGTCCATGCGTGCACTTGCTCCACATGTACCAAGGATATAGTTTGTCTTGTCGATTGAGTGGCCTACATTTGACAATATCTGTTACAACGTCTTTACTCTGGTGTGTTTGTACTTTGCAGAAATACAGAACCTTGATACTTAGTGGAATATCTGTACAAGCACACATACACATACATGTAACTTGTAATGTACATGTACATGTACATGTACACGTGTGTGTACTACTGAATAAGAATAATATGCATTTTATGCTTGCCTGTTAAAAGCAGTGACATGATCGCAAGAAGTCAAAACTGCTTCAAGAACCATATACATGTATGAGTCAGAACATCTACCAATATATACACACTGGATATATCAAACAGGAAAGATTTGTCTTGAATGAGTTGAATTTGTGTACTTGAGAAGAAACAAGCATAACATGTACTGTAATACCAGTATTGCATTAGTCTCGGGGTACTTATAGAAATTGATCCCATAGACAGAGTACAGTATACAACAAATTTTGTTGGGCCAGTATTTTCTGATAATAATTTTACAACAAAGAGCACTTGTGTGTGACTATGAAATTTTCACATTAGACTTTAAATTCTGTGATCATTGTGTCCAGGGCAGGAAATAAAATTTTATTTTCTGGGGCTACTTTCAAGCCTGAAGTAGTGATGCCAGTACATAAAACATTGAATCCTTCGAGGATAATTGAGGGCTATTTAGTGATTTTAGGGGGATATTTTGTTAATTTTGGGGACTAATTCGCCCATTGCCCGAGTGTTTTTTTACACTGATTGTGTCCCAAATTAAGGACTACTTCCAATCTTTCCCTTCAACTCTGTCCTCACCAAGTTCGTCATTTGTATAGATTAACCCGTTGGAGACGATTTGTTTTTGCTTCAACACGCATTTCCCATAGACCTCGAGATATATCTTCAACGGGTTAACAAGTGATACATTGTACAGTTAACACAATGAGTAGGGATATACTTATCTCTCATTATCCTCTTATGTGATATGATACCCCATTGCACTTCCAGCATGTCATTCACACAGGTGAAAATGAAGTGTGTCTATTTGGTAAAAAAAATGTAAATTGAAGAAAAACCCTGAATAGAAACTTCAAGTTCTTTATAACGATTTGGAAAATATAGTGTTAAATTGGCAGTTCACAAGCGTAACATCATTGACATAAAAATTCACTATGATGACACAGTATTCATAATTTATGGAGTTTGAATTACATGTACAAATTTACTACAATGCAAAAACAAACTTATAGCAAACAATTGTCTATGAGAATGATGCTGTCAGAATTGTGGTACTGCATTGTAAGAAGTATTTGGTTGCTCAAAAGCATTTTATTTAATTTGATAAATCAATCTACAGCACTTTCATTTCTGTGCAATTCTATTCAGCCAGCTTTAGCTCACACGATGTAGGCTACATGTACATGTAGTTTTGTGTACCATCTGAGTGAGTACGGTAAGATCATTGTAAAGGGGAAACACCATGAATGCATTTAATCATGACATAACACCACCATACATATACAGTAGTCAGACATTGTTGTGTACATGTGTAGTCATGCTTTACTGGTCTTTATGAAAGCAGTACCATCAGGAGTGTACTGTTCGTAATTGATCTACCATGCATGGTGTCTTTTAACCTACCCCCCCCCCCCCTTTTAAAGGCTGATATCATCATAGATTCCTGCCTTTTAGGGATAAAAATTGCTTTTGCTCATGGTGTTCCTTCCTATTATTATTCACAGGTGAAATAAAAGTTATGAAAATCAAAGGGAATTTTTTTTTTATAATACCGTTCACCTAGATGTGTTTTTCTTCTATATTTTTTGTTATAGGTATCTGGCTTTGTATGATTACTTCAAATTTAAAGAAAAAAGAATAGCAAAAAGTTCAGCAAAAAAAAGCAACCACAACAACAACAAAAACCACATAAAACAGCAACAAAAAGCTTAGTATTTATGAGACATCCTGTACATTTTCATTTTTGTACAGGTGTATAATTACGGAACTTTGTTCAAGTATGACATGTACATTACTGCAATACTGTATACGCTGAATATTTCGCGGTGGTTTTATTTTCGCGAATTTCGCGACTTACTGAACGCGAAAATTTTCACTTCCTGATATTTCTGTACAAAGTGAATGTAAATACAATAAAATCGCGAAAATATGCTCTCTCTTGCGACATCGTGGTCTTGCAGAAGCACCAAGATGCAGTTGTTTGTACGTGGTGAACAGACCCACACCCTTGTGGTGGCTGGTGAAGATTCCGTTGCTGATTTGAAGGCAAAGATCGAGGAGCTGTGCGGCGTTTCATCGTCTGAGCAGGTCCTGACGTGCTGTGGTACCCCTCTGAACGAAGACCTTCCCCTCGCCCAGAATGGCATCGAAGATCTCATGACCCTTGACCTCTCTGGACGTCTGCTTGGTGGTAAAGTTCACGGTTCCCTGGCCCGTGCTGGTAAAGTGCGAGGACAGACACCAAAGGTTGACCCCCAGGAAAAGAAGAAGAAGAAGGTCGGCCGTGCCAAGCGCCGCATGCAGTACAACCGTCGCTTTGTCAACGTCGTGCACCAGTTTGGGAAGAGGCGTGGACCAAACTCAAACTCATAAATCACCAGCCACCGTCAGTGGCTCCTTGTATGTTGCAAATGTCATTGTAATATAGTAATTGTAAATGTCAGATAATAAAATCTAGTCTGGTAATTTGCAACTGAACAAAAAAAAAAAAAAAAAAAAAAAAAATCGACGAAAATATACACTCGACGAACTTCCCCGTCTTGAGGACAAAATCGCGAAAATATATGGACGCGAAATATATGGCGTATACAGTGTATAGAATCGGGTTAGCCTAACTTTTAAGTATGCAGGATATGGAATTCCACATGCTGCTGTACATTTACATGTACATGTAGGCCCTATAGTCAATGTCAATGTGTACAGTAAAGTCAAATTAGTCAATCATCCAGTTACATTGCAAATCAGCTGTTTGAAAGGCATTACTGTTGCGATAAAAGAAAAAAAAATGAGGGTGGGGTGTTAAACAGTAGATGAAGGGAACAGAATTGCAGACATTCCTCAGACTGGAGTAAGAATGTGCAATATCAGCTAACCCTAGTTAGAGTACGAAGGTCACTGCCGATCCCCCTATGACTACACATTACACAGTGGTAAAACCATTAGACATGGCATGACCCGATTAGGTCAATAAAACTAGTGATACCAGGCAGCCAAAAACACATGAACATGCACCTCTGTTAACTCTTTAAGGGTCTTGACATCGGATTATGCATATCACATCGCTGTGAATTATATTGATTGCAATGCAGTGCAATCATGTGAAGCCAGTCCGGCTGATTAAGTGGTGTTCTGAACAATAAAACGAGACTAATGAGGCTTAATGGGAGCTGGTTACAAGTTATTGGCGGATTCACCTCTGGCCGTCTGGGATCTGGGCCATGATTGTCCTGGGCTTCTTTTTGCAAGGCAACCTATCTGGGGAATTTGAAGCTGTAGTGCATGTCGTCGGATGTCTGGCAGAAGGGCTCTAGCATATGTCCTATGTCCCTAGAAGGGCCTTGTACAGTAAATTTTCTCTAGTTTGAAAAATATCGCCTTATTTGATATTTGTTTTCAACAGACTGACAGAAGGATCTAAAAATATCATACTACTTTGATTTTATGTGAAAAGAGCCAATGATTTTCAAGTTAGAGGCAATTTAGTGTTAAGCCCCTTCTGCTGGGAACTTGTGCTTGGGCCCTTCTTCCTGACAACCGACGAGTTGTAAGGATCAGCAAAATGGAAGTCATAAACTATCTGGGAATTAGAAGCTGTAGTTGTAACTAAGGATCAGCAAAAAAAGAAGTTACAAAATTATTTGTCTTGGGCCCTAGACACGTCAGATTTTTTGCTGGTACATGTAGTTGATGTAAAGTTCAGGCGTTGACCCAACATGTGCACTCTTTAGAGACTTTCGACAAGCTACATGTTTCCATGGTTCTCCATGATGTGTCAAAGAAAGAAGAAAGGCTCACAGCCAGTACTTGTATGTTTGGTGGATCATGGGTCGATCAAGCAAATTTTTGAGTAATTTTTTTATAACTGTCAGCTCAGACATCACCGAACATCATCAACCGGAATGTGCAAAATAGCAAACTGATTTTAATTCAAAGTTATGTCAACATAAAAAAAAAAATATTGAATTTGACATGTCAGCACATACATTGTACCTTACATGGGTCACAGAATTGCACTATTACAAATATTGTAGTACATGTGTACACTGTCTCTATTCTCTTGACAGTGTTTCTATTTTTCAAGTGACCAATGTGCATGAATGTATTTTATATTCCTGCACAGAGTTAATACTGTACACCATGGTAATGAGGGTGCTATCAAATTTAGAAATTTTAAACCTAAACTGCAGAATATATTAAACAAACAAACACACTACACACACACACACACACACACACACTACATGTTTTTGCCATCATCTGAGGTATTATTAATTGATTAATAATATGCAAATGAGGACGTTTGTTTTGAGTGATTATTCGACAGTCAGCCGCGGACACACTCAGCGTTCCAACCGGGGACACCCATGTGTATAAAATTTTAGTGTGATTTTTAACAGGCAACCGAGGACGATTTTTGTGCACAGTAAAAAAAAAAAAAAATGATAATGCCCTCAAACTATTGCTTTTTATTTGCAATCGTTTGCACTAGGTTATGAACCGTGGACCGGTCCGGTTCAGACATGTCCGCGTTCTGATAGTGGAGTGTCAGGACTGTCGTCCGTGATTGACGCATTAACATACGCACACACACACACACACACACACACACACACACACTCTTATTCCAAATAATCCATTACACTGTGCTTTCCAGATCCCAGTGATACACGCACTCTATCTATGCTCATAATTTTGGACAGGTTAAATCAGTGTTTATCAATGCATGAGACAATTGATGGGAAATTACTGTAGCTCCCTGCTTAATAATATGGAAAGCATTACACTTCTTGATATTTAAATGATCAAATCCTTGAATTTGTACTTAAAGACACTATATAACACTGTGGAAGACCCGTTAAAAAAATTGTCGAACTTTGCTATCTGACATATCTGACAGTGTATGAATGGACAAATAAACACCCTAGAACACAAAAGTTTGGACAGTTATGCTGTCACTAGTACAATATGTGCAGATACAAATTGGCACATTACTGTAAAACACTATACTTTCGCGACATGAAACTTTCGCGAATAGGAGCCGACGGCCATTTCGCGTGCATGAAATTTTCGCGAATCACCGACCATGAGAAAAATAAAACATAGCGAAATTTGCTAGGAAGAAACATTTGGGTGATTTGATTGATAAATTATCCCACCAATTTACAGAAAATATTTGTTTTAATGCCTCTGAAACTCCATTTTATCAAAATAGAAGTGCATTCCGACCATCGTATAGGCCTATTAAGTGAACGCGCACCACTGTCTCGAGTCGTTTTTCTTGTACAGTACACAGTCTTGTATTGGCAGTAAAAAAGCTGTGTATACACAAGCTTTCGCGTGCATTTTACTTTCGCGAATCTCGACTCCTCGCGAAATTCGCGAAAGTTAAATGCTCGCGAACATTTCTGGTTTTACAGTGATTTTATATCGGGCGATAGGAAATTCTGCAACACAGCAGTCTATGGAGAAAAGCTGGAATGGTCTCTCAATGATTTTCACTTTTTTAAAGCACTTAATGATGGTTTTACACTGCAATTTTATCAGGGCTTCATTTTTAGACTGTATCAAAGACACTAGTAGCATGGGGAATCATGTAGCTAAGATTTTTTAAACTGGAAACATTGTTATACAGTGCCTTTAAGAATTTCTTGTGAGTGAATAGTTCATGGAGAGTAGCACAAGATGACTTTGTAATGTACTTCCTTCATAAATATTTTGATGAATATCAAAACATATTGTTACAGACTTCCCCATTAATTGCATCCATTTTTGTGTATTCATCACACAAGTGCATTTGCATTACTTAGCATTATTCATGATATGCTTGCACAATGGGTATTACGCTGCTGGTGATGTTTAATTATCAGAATCGGTAATTGCTTGACAAAATAGGAAAAAAATCTGCCATTCATGCTTGAAGGAAGACGCTTTTTTTCCCCCTGTAAGTGTTGAGGTCATGGTAATGCGTCCCTTTTATTGTGCACAGCGTTTTGCAGCGCATGCAGGCATAATGCAGATTGTAGCCACAGGGGGGATATCATCGTATGTATGCAGAAAGTGTGTAGAATGTATTCTGTGAGCAGTGGTGCAACTGACAAAAACAGTTCTAATGGAGAAATATTTTGTGAGGGAAAAAATGAAAAGAGAGAGTGTTTTTACCCTGTGGGTAATAATTTGTAACTACATGTACATGTATTCTGTGTTCAACTGAAGTGAGTTCAGAGTGGGATTCTTTGTTTTAGAAATTATCTAACTTATTTATGAAAAAAATTATCGTTTGAGGAAATAACCATGCACAAAAGACTACTTTGTACAGTATTTATTAACCTGTTAGAGATGATTTGATTTTACACATTTTCCATAGACCCCAACATGAGATAACTCGTACTTGGGTCTCCAACGGGTTAATTTCAAATTTATGTAAAGTTTATATAGGTTGTGTATCTGTTTATTTTTTTAATATTATGAGCAGTTCCATTGAATTACGCAAAATTTAAAATTTGCATGATCATTTTCATATCATACATGTACATGTTACATTTGTTAGAACAGTAAGGAATTAATAATAGCGCACTGCACCAGCGTAGGAAATATAGACCCCAAAATAAACAGAATAGTCCCCTAAAATCACAAAATAGCCCTCATGTATAACATACTGGCATCACTAAATCAGGCTTACAGATTGTGTCAGGGATGTGCAAGTCCATTACTTCCCTTCATTATCAATACCAAACGGTAGTTTAGTACTTACCAATGGTGTGTTGAAAGTTTGAGATCCATACGTCATGAATTTATGAGAAGAACTAATAAGCGAATCGTTACCAAGAATGTTGTTCTTTCCGGAGTTTAAATTTTTGTGCAAATTACCGAATTCGCGTTAAGTGGTACCCGTCGCAAGACAGCGGAGCGACTGAGTGGTAAACCGGCTAAACTCCATGTGCCTTCGGCCTAACGGCTAAACTCCACGTGACCTTCGGCTGACGGCTGATCTGACAATTTTGGAACGGCACGTGCACGTTTGACGTCACAGATTTTTTGAAAAGGCTTCTGAACCATTTGAAAAAGGATGAAATTTAACCATCCAGATTTTCACCAAAGCTCAATATTTTACCCCAAGTCTCTATGAGAGGTGTTTATTTATATCAATCTTCACATCGGATATGATTTCAGCTGATTTCATTCATTTAGATGTTTTTTGACGTGCAAATCAATGACACAATCTTTAAAGATGCCAAACCATACTATGAGTGCGCAACCTTTTGAATATCATGAAGGAAATATTAACCCATGAAAACACAAACTTACATGCTGCTTCTTCACCCCCCCCCCCACACACACTCACACATGCACATGCATGTGCGCACACACAAAAACAAAGTGATAATTATATTGGACTACATTATCTAATCGAAATATCAATAACAGCTAATTATAGTATATAATTATCTAATGGAGTAATTACTGCTGTTGTGATAAAGCTCTTCTAATCTATGTTGTAAATTAGAATCAGAAGTTCAATGTCAATTATGCTATTTTAAGTTGGATGTGTTTGCAAACATGAATTATAAATAACTGCTAGACATATTTTTATCTGGAGTTTGTTGCACTGTCAATATTTTTGAGATAGTTGCAGATTTCAGATGCCAACTTTCAAGGCTGCTTATGACTTTTTGTAATCGTAAATCCTTGAGCTCTTTGATGAATACAAGTTAACTCTTAACGTGCCGAAGTCGCAAATGTGCACCACACAATACACACAATGTTCATAGAACTGTGATTTGTCTGGCATGTTAAGAATTAACATTAATGGCTATATTTGCCAGTACAAGCTGTACCAGTACATTCCACCTTTTCAAAACTTCATTAATTGATTGCATCCGTGTGTTATCCATGAACTCACACTTAGGGTGATATTAACCTGAATGTCAAAAGTCCATCAAAGTTTGATCCTTCACATATTAATAGGTCCATGTGAATGACATTCTGAATAATTTAATGTTGGTGAACTCGGTGAAATGTCACAATTCTCCTGTCTGCCATTTGAATGAACTACTTATACTGAAGGTTGAATGACTTCATGACATTTTTTTTTAAAACCTCAGAGTTAGTATTCCTACCCCAACAACGAAGCAGGGAGGGAGTTCGTGACCTATTCGTGTCTGAACAAGCATTGTTAATCTGCCACTGTATTGGTATGATTTTGGTGTGATTTTCAACCAAGGTTCTAAATCTGTTGACGGAAGTTGTATGAGCTTCATATGCTGTAGGCCCTACACTTCAAGATGAATTTCAGGCTTATAAAAAGTTGTGTTGAATACAGAAGAAGCAGAATATTCTGGGAAACAGGGTAGGAATTAATTTTTATTTTTTAAGGGTGATTTTTATTTGAGCCTTGGGGCTATTTTTGAATTTTTGGGGGCTATTTTTCTACCACTGGGGCTAATTTTTCGTTGCACATCAGCATTTGAAGAATGCAATGAAAGAAAGCCGATGTTTTAGTCGGTGCTTCATCCATAACAGCAATCATTAAATTCATTTTTGTTTCAATGCCATAATAAAAAAAAAAACGTGAAATTTTTGTAGCAAATCTAAGGGCGATTCTTAAGGAAATGGTTGCCCCAAAGAATTGGGTTTTGGGGATTTTAGGGGGCAATTTGGGCTTTGCCAAGGGCTAAATCGCCCGTCGCCCTGGGTTATTTCCTACGCTGCTGGGAAACATATTAATGAAATTTTGAGAAAGATTGGACAAATATTATTAAGGTTGTAAATTTTAAAGATTATTATGTTGATTACAAATTGGCAACACTGCTTAGCTTCATATGACCAACCACCCATTTGTTTTGTACACAAAATGTGACTGAATTTTCATTATATCGAAAGAAACATTTTCTTCATCTCTGTGTTCTGTTTGAAAGTGATGGGATAACTATTAATTAGGTTATTAATTTTCAAAAGATTTTTATGATGAGTACAAATTGGCAACACTGCTTTGTTCTCTGAGATTCTGAGCAACCTTCCATTTGTTTTGTTCACAAAATGTTCCTGAATTTTCATAATGGAATCATTTTCTTCATCTTTGTACTCCGTATATATGTTCAGACTAGCACATTTTACATAATTTTCCATGCAAAGTACATGTACATGTCCATTGTCAATGCAGCCATAAACATTCCAGAATTTGAGAATATAGTGACATTTTGTAGACAAGACATACTGTAAAGGAAGATTGCTTATAGTGACATCACAATATTGCCTATTTGTAATGATCATAGGAATAAAAAATGATACTTTGTGAATGTTTGCCTGCTTTTTTTCACTCTTTCACTGATGTTATGGTATGTTTTCCTGATTTTACTGCTTCTGATCAAATCAAATTGCTATCATCGTGAAATTTCCCTTTAATATTGTACACTTACTTTGATTATTACCATACTGGATATTAACAGATCACTTAAATAATTCACACAGTGAAATAAAACATTTATTCATATCCATGTATAATTTAGTTTGTGTAACTTATTTTTCATGCAATGTCTAAGAGTGCAGATTGTGACTGCAAACTGTTGAAGGGGCTGACCAGAGAAAATGAAGAATTTCTTGCTTTCACCAACTTATCGTACCATAACTAACTCACATCTTTACTTAAAACTGTCAATAACTCACTAGCCGTATTCACTGACCACCTCATTTATTCTCTATTCTAATAGGAATTTATAAAACTTTATCAGTTTTGACAATAAATAGCAAGTCATGTGTAGCAAATAATCAGAAGATAATTTTAGTGTAGTTTTCTTGTCATATTACAATTTTGTTTGACGAGAAGTAAAAAATATGGTACACAGAGTTTGCAGAATGTAGATTCAGAATGAACAAACTTGTGGGGGAACAAACTTTGTTACCCAATTTGCATTATATCCACTTGCAATCAGTACATACTCTTATCATTCAAAAGATTAGAATATAATCAAAATTCTTATGTAAATGTCACTTACATTGTACGTAATTAAATATAAATTTTGCTTCATCTCTCAGTGACTCGCTGCAAAAAAATATATATATAGGCCTATCATGAAAACATAATTAGAAAACGTACAAAGGAAGTAAGGAAACTGTTTAAACTTGTAAAATGGAAGAATTAATATTAGTTTTCATGTGAGAAAACAACTCAAATGGTAATTGGCTGTTGTTTGTTGTCCCGTAGCAACTGGATACATTGGGCCAGCTCTGTATCTCAATGACCATGCTGCTAAGCTTTGACCTTGCAACTGAAGTATATGTACTAAAGTGTGTGCATATTTTTTTGTGTCATCAACTTCTGTGAACATATTTGAGGTGACAGTGTCAACATGTTACAATGTTAGGGTAAACATGACATAGTCTGCAAATACAGACTCTACTTGGACGCTAAAGGCAGAATTCTGTACAGACCTACTGACTTGAGGCAGGTCTAATTTACTTTAGTGTGTCAGGTACAGTAGTCTGAATTCCAGGCTCCACGCCTGCGAAGGAGGGCTGTCCACAGAGACAATTTTGGCTGATGATTCCAGAATAATGGTCTGGCAGTCAGACTGCAAGTACATGTATACATGTGTCAGGAGGAGGCAGGCAATGCATGTGCAAGTACATGTAGTTGGTAGTAATCTACAGCACAGATTATTCAGACCTTGTTTTGTGCACCAAGACCGCCAAGGCTTTTTGTGCCTGTAAATTGGACAAGTGACTGTAAGCACAAAATTTCATTGCCCCAAACAATTAGGAAATAAATTTTATCACAAGTGGACATATCTTGTTGACTTTGAAAAAGAAAGTGTGATGAAATTAAGAGGAAAGTTTGAATGGCGTAGAATTGGCTGGTAGTCATATTGCATGGAAGTTCCTTGTTTTCCCACTCATCCCAATCAGTTTTGATTCTAAATAGCACACAAAAAAGTCACACTTGATGTGCATGTAGGGAATTTACCTTCTCAGATCAGTAAAGAAATTAAAATTGGACGCCAGAAATTATGTATCGCAGATTTTCAGAATGGTCGCAGTGCTCTACATTGTGTAATTTGTTGAGAAATTGTACTCTAAATTAAATATAGGAAATTGTTGATGTGATACAGGAAAAAGTGAGGCCTGTACATAATACATCTGATTTTACAGCTATTGTGTGACCTTGATAGGCTGCCATTGCGTGTATGGTAATTCGAAAATGAGAACACACAAAAATACGCAAATTTTAGACAAGTTAAGCGCCATTTTCATAAAAGTGAATTGTCGGCATACGACAGATTATCTGAATTTAAAGAAACAGCAAAACCGTTTTGCCAATAACTCTTATAGGTTGTTTATATAGAGTTTTGAATTGGGGGATGTTTGGGGTATAGCTCTAAAATTATCTTGCTTAATATAATAATACTGCTGAAAAATGTAATGTATCATACTAATTCTTATGCACCATTTCCTCTATTAACTTTTGAAGCTGCAAATCTTAATTGTACAAAAACTTGTGAACCTCCAAACAGATATTTTCTTGGAAGAAATGATTCAAAATCTACTGGACTATAAATGTAAATTCGTATACGTAAAATTGAAAAGATTTTTCCACCCTGAAGTAACTTTTCAGTGATATTTTATTCTGTAATGTAACTTCTCCTCCTGCATCACAAGTCTTCAAAACCGTCACCAATAACCTTTGTCTGAAATATCTCCTCCAGTTTTGGCTGAAAACTGTGGTAACGACGAATTACAGCGTAACGGAATAACCATCATCCCTTAAATATGGAGGGAGGAGATAACTTTCAGACACATTTCATCATGTGGAATGTTTATAGAGAGCCTCAGATGTTAGGCCCTGAGGTAGCTAGTGACAGTGGTAGACATTGTGGAACTGAAAGATGAGTTCTGATACCCTGATATGCCTGCAGGGCTTTTGGAGTTCTGACATCACAGGAGCCTACTATGTACATGTTTAACAGGACGCATTTGTCACAAGGTCCTGTTTTAATTAGTTTTCATATTTTCTCATCAGCAAGAACCTCCCTTCATAAAGCTGAGTTATTCTAGCAAATATATACATACACCTGTACATACCAAAGAATAGATCTGCAGTTCAACTTCTAGTCAAAATGTATTATGCATTTGTCTTTTTAAACTGCTTTTTTGTTTTGTTTTTTTCTTGGTAGGGGGTGGTGTGGAGTGGGCCTAATTAAAAAAGTGAAAATAACTTCTTCAGTGCAAGGAGACAAAGCATAGCATGTGCAGAGCTTATTTATGAAACAGGATGCACAATTGTCCATTTGGAAGCTGAGAATGACAATACTGCATGTGGGCTAGTACAAGTCTAGAATAAAAATGTGTTATGCTCCAGTACTTAATTACAGAAAATAGTGTAATAATATTCATCAGCTAAGTCATGAACACAACAGGAGATTACTGTCAAATTTCTCAAATTGTTAAATTTGTTAATTATATGTTTGGCCTGAAATTTATTATATTTTAAGTAGGGCCTACTTTCCAACGGGCAATTGTTTTCTAAAATGTTAATTCCAGTAAATTCACAACTCTATACTTCAACTGACTTTGCAGGAGTGATGCGACTAAATGATTTTTAGAGCATTTTTTTCTACAGAATTGTCATTTTTAACTTCAGAGCAGACATTATTGCCTATGTTTCAATGAGCCAGCTAAAGTTTCTGGATTTTGTGTATTTTCAGATTGTATCATTGCACTTATGCATTTCACACAACAAAGTTGATGGGCATTCTATTGCAACTTCTCTTTTAGACATTTCTACGGATTTGTCCTTGATTTTACCAGTTTTTTCCATTCATTTTGTGTTCATTTTTGGTGCACATATGACATGTGTATACCTGTATTTACAATTGTGTGTCATATCTAGAATGTCTTGGATAGCTGTTTGTACAGACATTGACAAAAAGCACAAGCCAATTAGTATTTGTTGAACTGTTGTGTAGCATTGTACATGGAGCTCTACTAGTGTAATTCCGTTACCATTTGCATTAGATATAATTTTTTGTGCAATGTATGTTTTTTCAGGGGGAGAGGGCACAAATAGTGATTATTTGTTGCTAATTATTGAACAGATGAATTTTAACTTAGATTTTACCACTAGTTAGGCAGTCACCACTGATATTTTTGAAATATTGTGAAATTTTACAATACATAATTATGTGATATATTTGCACTTGTAATACTTAAAATCTACAACTATATATTACTTATTTTATGGTTAATATTATAGATGGAAACATTTCTAATCTATACAAGACATTTCAGAGAACTGGAGCGCCAGGAAATTTTATTTTCAGCATTGAAAATCAGAAGGTGTAATTCCGTTACCGAATTTGTAATTCCGTTACCACCGACTTAACCGAAAGAATGATTAACCATGAAAAAGTTGGAATGAAATGTTTGAAAAAGTTCTTACCACAGTAAAGTTAATATAATGAATAATGGAATTAGACATCAGACTAGTGTAAATGTGTTGTAGATTTCAGAGGAATTATTCCCAACCTAAGTGTTGCAAATATGACTCAATTTTCTGGTAATTCCATTACCGATTTTATGTTCTTCATTTTTTTCTGAATGGCTGAGAGTGGATGAATATATTTTTGCCTGGTGATAGCAGGGATACCTCTGCACCTTATCACAGTATTAAAAATGAATAAGGTCATAAGTGTACTTCACAGAGTGGAAAAATATGAGCCAAAATTCTCTGATTTGTAATTCCGTTACCGTGGAATTGCCCGTATGTACCTGTGACATTACATTTCATCCTGCCTTAATAGCTTGCATTCATTTCTGTACTGATTAAAAACAAAATTCTTCCATGTGTCACACATTATTAAACTTTCTGAAATTGATTAAGTTTTGTCTTTTGTCTTGAGTGTTTTCTATAGTTGGCTTCAAACAGCTGTTTGAAATACACAATAGTGGTGAAAAGAAGTGTGCACAAAAAATTGTAGACAAAGGATTGTACTGTATTTTCCAATAGTGATAAAGTGTTGTAGGCTCTACATCTGAAGGAACAATTAATTCATGTAGTTCCATAATTTTGATCAATAACTAATTCATGATGAATATTCCCATTTCAGACACACACACATACACACACACACACACACACACACACACACACACACACACACACACACACACACACACACACACACACACACACACACACACACACACACACTACATACGACACACACACACACACACACACACACACACACACACGACACACACACACACACACACACACACACACACACACACACACACACACACACGTGCGCACACACACTCACACTTTCAAACATCCACACAAGTGATAAAAATGTAATTTTAGAACGATGTATCAAGATATGAGCAATTATGTACCAGCTGTTCCTGTGCTTGAATAAATTACTGTATTTACTTGTTCTTTTTATGCTACATTATTTGGCATTTGCACAATTTGTACTACAAAATTACATGACATGGTTAAAATTTGACCCTTTGATTCTGGTTTAATCTTGATTTGTACATGTAAATCCAATTGATGAAAAGGGACCTTACACCATCCTGGGTCTTGTGTTTCCACTATCATCATCAACTTCTCATCCCTGCTGTCACAACAATGGGGCATAATGACATCTCTCTTTTTCTCATTGTCCTCTTTGAGGCTATCATACATAGAGATGACTGAAGTTACATTTATGTCAACCTTGAGCTGATACAGATCAATTTTAGGCTTACAAGGTGAGTTCATGCTTCAGAGAATCTAGATGACCTCATTTCTTTGTCCTACAAGAGTTACCTACATGTACATGTACATGTAACTTCAAAATAGGTGCAAGATCAGACAAGGCTCTGTTACCTGCCCCCCTTTTGAACTGGATGAGACAGGTACATGTACATTACCTGGAGGAAAGGTTTTAGTGTTTGATTGTCTATAGACTTGATGCCCCACATGTTTCAGTAGGAGAATGCGGATAAGATACAGAACTAGGGTACATCGTGTGATGTATCAGGGTCACTTTTTGGTGAGGATAATATTGTTTGGCTTTGTTCGCTCAAATTTAACTTGTTACCTGCATTGGTGCACAGTAGATACCCACAGATATGGGGTTAATGACTGTTGTGAGTTATATACTGTAGGCCTACACATTAATTTATGTATTCTATGTTTACAATTATATCACTCGGCCTGGTACAAGAAACAAAATGATAAAGATAAATGACACTGCGCCCTTTAGGGCACATGTATTAAAGGGACTGAATCGTGGCCATCGACCGGCCTGATGAGAACATAACTCAAGGCCGTCACCCTGTTCGCTAGCTCCGTTTCGAGTTACAAACTGTATACGCGGTGTAGTGTTTATTGCGTTGCAGTACTCAGCGGACCGCGATGGACGCGCACGCTAATACGAAAGAGCCCGAATAATCAATTCGGCACGTTTCTGTAAATTTGGTAGGACCTCCACTCTGTTTGCTGCTTCTCATTGGCCGTACTGAATACACTGTCTGCCAGTGCGCTGCTGCGTGCATCAAACTGGTTTCGCAACACGTCAACACCCACGCGCAATGGAGCTAGCGAACAGGGTGACGGCCCTAAGTTTTGTTCTCATCAGGCCGGTCGATGGCCACGATTCAGTCCCTTTAAGTGTGTCACAGCCGTGCGATTCTTCCGGTGCACAGTTCATTGACAGCATACGTGCTGAAACATGGCCAAACCCCATGACCAGAATTTCAAATTCTAATTCCATTGTCAGTGAAGACTTTTTGCTGGAGTTTATGTTGAGTAACTCTAAATCACGGTGATTGCAAATGTAAATGCAGTCATGATTTGGCTGCAGTATGAAAACACTCTCAGTTTTGTTGTTCAGTTCATAGAGTTAACAGGAAGACAGTTTATGTAAATTGTTAACATGGTGTCGATCATGGTTCACTGGCTCCTTCTTTGACCACTGTCCGGAACCGTGACTCATCCGTTTTTGCGTAGGGACTGAGTGTAATTTAAGTATTAAAACAGAAGTCATGACACTATTTATACAGTGAATTGTGCTGCCTACACAACACGTCACATAATAGGGATCAGAGAGAGAGAGAGAGATAACAAAAAAGAGAGAGAGAGTGTGTGTGTGTGTGTGTGTGTGACTGTGTGTGTGTGTTTGTATGTGTATGTGTGTGTGTTTGTGCGAGCATGGAGGTATGTTGTGAGTGACAGTGAGTATGTGTGTTTGTTTGTGTGTGTGTGTGTGTGTGTGTGTGTGTTTGTGAACTGTGAGTGAGTGTGTGTGTATGTGTGTGTGTGTTAGTGAGTGTCAGTTTGTGTGTGTGTTTGTGAGTGTGTAAATATACATGTACATATTCACTCACACTACTCAGAAACAAAATCAAGTTTTGACAGTAGTCAGTGATAAACTAATGATTTGAATACAGTGATCTTTCACGTGATTCCAGTAATTTAAGTAAAATGACAAATTTTATGCAGTACTGGGTGGCTTCAGTGAAATCCCGTACGTTTATAGCCTGTGATGTACTGTAGTGTAGCCTGTGTAGGCCTACAATATAAAAGTTGTACACTGCTTTAGGGCAATGAACCTGTATTCATGTTGAATTATTCTGCATTAATATAATGGATGTATTATGCATACAGTAGATTGTGTAGATTGTGGACTTCAGTGTACGACACGTGGGCTGACAACAGAATGCTTTTACTTTTATTGGTAATTGACAGCACTAGATGCTTTCACACATATTACAGAAATCCATGCAAACTTTGCGAAAGTGAAGTTAGGAAAAATTTGATAATTAATAATGTGAAACCAAAATTCCTGCCAAACTTCTTACAAATCTTCCCACATCATAGTACATTAGGAAATTTCTTTTTTCTTGAAGATTGAGAAAATATCCGCGAAAGGTTCTACGTGTGAACAGAAACTTTGCGGAAATAATAACGCATTATTGTCTGTTTGTGGTCTCGCGTTTTACAATTTGTGGTTATGCGACTGTAATTCTTGAGCTGGAAAATAATTTTTCATTGCATGCTTGATGCAGTAAAGAAATAGTATCCTTTAATACAAAGACAAAATTTGCCTGACAATGGTATAGACAGTTTGGACTAAAAAGGACAGGTATGGGTACAACATGCAAGCACAAGTTTGTTCCCTAATTCTGTTCCAAGGTAGTCTGAATTTCAGACCTCCCCTGTGAAGCAGGGGCCGTCTGCAGAGCGGACAGATTTTTGGCTGTTGATTCCAGAATAATGGTCTGGCAGTCAGACTAGTTACAAGGTGACGATTACACATGTGTAGTGGACACCAAATCTTATGGATATTTCACAAGAACTAAATCTTTTCAAAGTGTTTATGCCAGTGTAATTGGTCAAGCCAAATTTTGCTAAGTTTTCAAGAATAAAAACTTCTCAAAGATGTGTACTGTGAATTCACTAATAGGCCTATAGGATGAAGCAAAGAACATGTTTACAAATAAAGTACATACAGGTATGGGTGCACTATTAAGATCAACATTCTATTCGATCTTGTCCCAGTTTGCACGCTGATGTGAGATTTGTGAAAATATTGATTTTCATCGTGTACAATGTTGATGAAGTGATGGGGCTGTGTATTCCATTTCATGGTGTCAGAGATTTCTATATAAAATCGCTGATGCGTACATGTCATCCAAAACATCATAGCCTTGTCTGGTTTGTCACTGAGCTGGTGAACATCGCCAACAAAAAAAGTTAACAAAAGCACAATGTGCAGCAAACCAAATCATGGGAGGGATTTGTTTGTCCATGTTATGCGAGCAGTAGATTCCAGTTGGAAAGGAAGCTGCATCAAAGGGGATCCTGAGTTTAAATGTAGGCTTGTTTCAAGTTGTTTGTAAAAAGTGTGTATGATGTCCCTACCCCCATATCCCTCACCCCCTACCCCCTACCCCTATACCCAATCCAAATAACAAGCCTATTTTGGGCACTGCAGAAAGTACTGTCTGTCCATATTCATTTTCTTGTACAATCCATTTAATCTTCCTTCATTATCTGCATTTAATATTTCTAGGTCATTATGTAAGGCTAATGAAACTTGATGATGAGTTTCCCGTCACCCGCCCTCGTTATGATTTTTGGGCCACGTTAGCGGCCGAAAATCTGATAATAATTCATTATTTTGAAAAATTCTTTTCAAGCCTCACCTTTTCGGTTGATTTTGGAAGTTTTGGTGGGAATGAGTTTTAAAATAGACCCAATATTGTTTGTATTTCGTTTCAAGATCGTCTGTTGGTCTATAATCCATCAAAGGGGTTTCATTGTACAGGTTTTGGGTTAGAACCGTTAGAAACTGGAAATGTGCAAATGGAATGACCAAAAAAGCATTTAAGTGTTTGTGAAAAAGTTAAAATAATGAAATCCTGCGTGTAATGAATAATGAATAAATGAAATAGTTCCGGGGTAAGTTCCCTCATTATGGGCTGAAAAAAATGTGACGGGAAACTCATAATCAAGTTTCATTAGCCTAAACTTCTAACAGTATTCTTAAATGCATGCCACTGCTGGTGAGAATGTCAAATGTGTTCATATGGACTTAAAGAGATTATCTCAACGCTAATACAGTACCCCAACACCTTCCATTCTTTTCCTTGTTAATTATACATGATAATCTGTTTTTGTTCATAATACCTTCTAAGGAGATTGCTTGATGGTTAATGGCCTGTAAAGTGTGCTGTCAGCATCACAATCTGCAACTTGAGCGAGCTGTGAATGAATAGAAGATAGAGAAGGCATGGTATTGCGGGTGCACATCTGGACTTTAGACTTTTATAGAATCTGTGTGGAAAGTGTGTGCAGCAGAACTCTTCAAAATGTGAACAATATATTTACTACTTTCATTCTGGATTCTTTGAAATCCACATTGATGTTTGCAGAACTTTTCTGGTAACATTCATTTCATTGGCTTTGTGTCACATATATTGTGGTGTGGGGCATAAAAATGTAATCATCAATTTAAAAGAAGCATGGCATTCTGCTGTAGTAATGCAACATTTCTGAAGAAGATTTTGGTGGTCTGACTCTGATTAAAGGCATTGTATAACAATGTTTCTGGTTTTAAAAATCTGAGCTACATGATTTCCCATGCTACCAGTGTCTCTGACACTGTCTAAAAATGAAGCCCTGAAAAAAATTGCAGCTTAAAACGATCATTAAGTGCTTTGAAAAAGTGAAAATCATTGAGAGACCATTCCAGTTTTTCCCCATAGACTGCTGTGTTGCAGAATTTCCTATCGGCTGATAATTTATTAATGTGCCATTTGTTTCTGGACATATTTTACTAGTGACAGCATAACTGTCCAAACTTTTGTATTCTAGGGTGTTTATTTGACCATTCAAACACTGTCAGATGTCAGACAGCAAAGTTTG
>JZLH01S0316409.1:634-13860 GCA_001188425.1 Eucidaris tribuloides
TTTCGAGATGAAAGAATGGAAGACGGGGTAATGTTTTCAATAATGTACGGTAACCTTTTGTTTGTGTGAATTGAATGCTGCCTGTAAATTGTAATCATTTTATTCTTGCAGCCAAGGTAACGGACTATGCATCATTACATTATGATTATTTGTCGTCAAAAAGCCTTGTTTTTATCAATCATGTATCAATTAAAGATAATTTCTTTGGTGAATCGAGTCTCAATAGTGAACCTTTGGAATGCATGTGATAGGAACAGTAACTTAATCATTCATTTGTGTAATTAATATCAGGTTTAAATGTATAGGCCTACTTTGCCATTAACACTTTGGGTGTTGATGGCACACATGGTTCACCGAGGATACTTCACTTTCATACCACTTAAATCAAACCTTTTAAATTACTGTGTATGACAAAAAATTATATCTAACTTGAAATGGGGCAAAATCGAACCAACTAAATTTGAAGAAAAGATCTGTGTCAGTTAAAATAACAATAATTCAAAAAATCATACTTTTGGGGAAGGTTATGGACAGTAAGTGCAAACCAATAGAGTTTCTGGTTAACACATCCAAATTTAGCCAAGCAACCAAAGTGCTAATCTTATAACATCTAATAACTTTCAATTTCAATTTAATTCAATGTTTTATTGTCCATCATGGATATATGTTTTGTTTACATGCATATAACATAAAAATGATACAAAAATACACAGTTTCAACATATACAGTTAACACAGATATTCCAATTTTTATTTATTTTTTTACAAAACAAAAAGTGATTCTAAACATAACTGAGAATATTTGAATTTCATATTAGTACCATCATATTATTCTTTTGAGGAAGGTTTTCTAGTCAACTGTTCCTACAAACACAGAAAGACACACACATAAACACAAAACACACCCCAAAACATACCCACACACAAACATATGCCCACACAACCCCTCCCCTACATCTTTCTCTTCAAACCGGGTGACTCAGAAAAAAAAAAACACTTAAAAGCTACATTTACTGTTATTTCTCAAATTACTCATCTTTACTTAAGTTCATCTGATAGTCTATTTTTGGTGAGTAGAATGATACCATGATCATCTAGTTTGATTGTGTACTTTCCATTTCAGGGCCGGTGTTTGAGCTAATGTAATTTGGTAGGCACCAGTTTATGTGTAATTTATACGGGATGTCATCAGTACGACACCTCATTACTGCTTTTCCACAATAAGCAATAAAACCTTTAGTGAATTATATTTGAACCATCTGATTGGGAGTAAAATGTGGGATTCGACATAGAAACGTTAAAAGCAGTTTGATAAGACTATTGAAACAAACACCACCACAAAGCTAAAAGCATAAATTTAAACAACAACAACATTGTTAAAGGGGAAGTTTGCTCAGTAATATGTCCCCCGTATGATTTTCCCAACATTTAAACATAAATTTTAATGCTAAAATCGATCAAGCTTGCTGAACGAGCAAGATAATCTTGAATGTCAGTCAAAACTCCACTTCACTACTACTACATGTATTCCATTGAAAAGCACGCACCACGAAGGCTGCCATAAATGCCTCCGTAACCCTAAATTCGTACCCCCCCCCCCCCCGCCGAAGATTTGACGTCAAGCGCGAACAACACATTCATTTGGGCAGCTCAGTCAAAAGAGTGTGATACACATAATGTATACGTATGTCAACATGTGGCAAGAGGTCTTTGGATGCTGTAATTGCTCAGATAAAAATCGCAAAATAAGGTTTTATCAGATACCTGATCCAAGAAAAAACCCAAAGCTATGTAAACGTTGGTTAGTTGCCAGCAAGACCACAAAATTTGATGTCAAGACGTATGCGTACAAGAATCTGCAGTGATCATTTCAGAGATGAAGATTTTGAGACCTCGACAGTCAACACAAGCCAGGCTCATGAATGACACCAAAATAAAGGTCTCGGGCCTGATTACCAGATGCAGTCCCATATTTTCATTCTTGCAAGAGCGAAGAGAGAGGGAGCCATCTGCACAAAGAATCGCCAAGGCAGAAGCTAGAAAGGTTAGTGTGGATATGTTATGTATGTTGCATGTTTTCCAGATTAATGTAATGCCAAAAATGTGCAATTTTCTTTAAGGATAAACTGTATATGAAATGCAATATTTTTCATGCATTGATCTCATTGCAGTAAATAAAATTCCCTATGATGTTTCTTATTAAATGCAGGTTTCCATGTCTCCTAGTTACAGGGAAAATATGACCAACACCCCCTGCACCATCACTGCTTCAAAGTATCTGCAGGACGTGATGACTAAAACTTTCACCATTCCCGTCAAGGGGGGGGGGCATTGAATACTTATGGTGGGCAGGAGGCACGCCCACAGCTCAATCCACGTAAAATGGAATAACTGTTTGGCAAGTCAATAAATAGATGTGTACCCTGCCTCAAAATAATAATTTTCTGTGAAATCAGGACCACACACACCACAGAACATCCAACCATCATTACCATCTACCTCAGTTGTTCAGCCACAACACATACAGAAAACAAAATAAACTCCACAATCAAACCAAATGAGTTCTACTTCAAAGTCATGAAGAAAAAGCCTAGATACTGAGTAAAAGATCATATTAATTGCTTTTTATTGCATCACCTTGAAAGTTAACGTGAAATCTCAATTTGCATCTTTTCAGACTGACCACACACACAGAATGGCTCCGAGGTTAATACAGACAAAGAGGAATGCATTTTCATGTTTCTTGCTGCCAATTTAAAAAGGTGATAGCAGTGAAGGGGATGGTGACAACAGCTTACTTGAGAAGATCCAGAATACTTTCCAATTTGAGGATAAAGAAATGTGTGTTATCCAGGTGTACAATGAGGACTGGGATGATTGGGAAGACCTGGATGTTGAACTGCCACCCAATGAATCAAAGCTACAAGTTGTACTCAAAGGTATCAAAGAGAAGCAACCCCAACATCGAGAAACACTGCCACCTCCAACTTGACGGTAGGTTGTCATTCTGTGTCCCTTTTACTTGCAGGATTGTAAATCATGGTTTCATTTTTGTTCAAAAGTGACCAATATTACACATCATGGTTTTGAGATCTGAAGCAGCTTTGTCCGTCAGGCCCAGACTCTCTTGGTACACACACTCCTCCACCTGACATCAAAACTCTCCTAAAAATGATGACCGTTCTGTGATGGACAGAAACTGGCACAGTAAATTCACCAAAGTCCTTTATGAAGATGTGTCAAGAGTAAGACGCACCAAATATGAATTGCAATTTTACTTTACGTAGGGACAGTGATTTTCCGTTTACCGGTAAAATGAAACAGAAAATCTGTTTCGTTCTTTACTTTTCATGTGAAAATTCATGGAAATCGCCTTTGCAAAACAGAATCCATGTGTTTTGCTGTGAATTTTCTATGACAAAGTGGAATTTCCATTTTTAGATCAAGTTGAAACGGAATTACAGGTTTTCAGAAACGGAAAAGACCATTCTTGAAATGGAAATTCACTGTCTCTATTCATGGTACTGAGCAATAGTAGCCCATAGCAATGTGATTGATGTTTCATGTGGATTTACGTGGTGATGGTTGCAAAACTGTTCTAAACATATTGATGATGAAATGTGCAGATATATCCTGTCCTAGCCCCTGCGGCCTTGGTCTCATTAAAGATAAACTCGAGTGAATTGGATATTGTCACATATACCTGCAAGACTGACACACCCCTTGTAAAGGTTGTCCAAGATCAGATTGGTTCCAAGGATTCCTACGACTGATGACAACCTTCCCTCGCTCTTCAAATAAGTGGGAAACAGTTTATATACTAAATGTCACCTGATAAGTTCTAAATCGCCTCTCAAGATTAACAGTGTCAAACCATGACTATAGTGATGAACCTTATATGGCATAATTTTTGTTTACCAGGATGATGGCACTGCCACAGGTTGCAGTGAATAGGAGTGCAATTTGTAAAAAACTTACTGAAACCATTTAAAGTTTGATTGCTCATCCCTCAGATTTGGAGTTATCACAAGTTGCAGCAGCTGTTGCATGCACTGCACCCCTTACCTTAGGGAGCCTCATGACTCAGGATTTTATTGGTAAAAGCCTTTGGGTAGGGACAGTGATTTTCCGTTTTACCGGTAAATTAAACGCCGAATCTGTTCTCGTTCTTGTACTTTTCATGTAAAAATTCATGGAAATTCACTTTGCAAAACGGAATTCATGTTTTTGGGTGTGTACGATTTTCTATGACAAAACGGAATTTCCATTTAAGATTGGGGATTCGAAACGCGAATTTACAGGTTTTCAGAAATGGAAAAGACCATTTTTTGAAACGGAAAATCACTGTCTCTATTTGGGACAAAGAGAAGAGAAAGAAGAACAAATGTGTTGAAGTCCGTAAGTCAGTAATGTCTGACTTGCGATGACAAGTAAACCTTTACATCCACATGAAAGACACTGAAGCAACTTTGGGGAAACTCTGCTCAGAGGATGGCAACGTAGTCCTGAGACATATTCAAAAGAAATAACTTTCGCTTTCTTGAAAAAGCCACAGAAAACTACACAAAACCCGAAGGAGATACACACTCATCAAATGAGAACAACGCAATCAAACCAGGACTCAAATTACATGTAGGGTTGTACTAATTACTCCAGTCATCAAGTCATCAAGCAAGATTCTTAAAGGTCTGAGTCTAATTGAGGATGATGATGGTGATGTAAAAGTGGCAGAGATTGACAATTTTCTCTCGGTCTTAGAACTTGATTATAATACAATTTTAGTGATGCAACATATGCTCTTAGTCAGGGAAGACAAGGTTGAGACAACCAGAATCAGTTCCAGATGAGGATGATGTCCGAACAGTGCGTAACCTTACTGTATCCCAAATTAAAGAACTTGCAAGTGATGAATTGACATTTACAGATCTGCATAGATACACAAGACTGTGTGACCTTGAGGTATGCAGATTAACTCTCTTTAATGCGAGGAGGGGCGGACAGTCCAGCAGTCTCATGGTAGATGACTGACAGGATACCGATGCTCAGGCATGGTAAGACAAAAATCAAGTAAAAGGATTAGATCCTTTGGACAAGGCCTTGGCATGCATTATATTTATGTTTATTTCTAAAATTTTGTTTATTTTTAACATTGTTTGTTTATTTCTAAGGCTAATAATTTTATTCCTTACGGCGGCCCATAAGGAAGACAGAGTAGCCGACTTTGCACAACTGATCCTGTCCTATTGAAACTGGGCAAGAAAATGTGGGCCAGAGAGAGAGAAAAAAGACAAGTAGGCAGAAGTAAGAAGGTCAGTTATGTCTGACATGAGGCGTTTAACAAATTTGTACTTGCATATGAAAACAGCCAAGGAAACCCTTGGGGAAACTACCCTCGGAAGATGGTAATGTAGGAGATCTGCTTAAACAAAGCAATTTCCATCATGTGGAAGAGGCTCTTGACATGTACACTACATGTCAGGGAGATTCATTGGCAACAAATTCAATGAAGGCTGGACTCAAGTTGGGTTTATACTATCTAGTGAAGTTATCAATTCTGAAAGGCTTGCATCTGATTGAAGATGATGAAGATGGTGACAGAAAAGCAGAAGAAATTGACAAGTTTGTATCAGTCTTGGAGCTCAACTACAACATGATATTTGGTGATGCGAGATATGCCCTTCATCAGGGCAGACAAAACAAATTGAGGTGCCCTGAGTCCATTCCGGATGAGAAAGATGTTCATAAAGTATGTAAAGTTTACTGTGGCTCAAATCAAAGAACTTGTCCCTGATAGATTTCTGTATATACATGTAGACCTACACTCATATACAAGACTACGTGACACTGTAGTATGTGGACTCACACTTTTCAATGCAAGGAGGGGCAGGGAGCCCAGACCGTTGTTGCTTCATGCAGGAATGGCAAGATACAGATAAGTGTTCATGGTTGGATAAGCATCAATTAGAGGGATTAGACCAGCTAGACAAAGCATTAGCTTACAGGTTAAAGATAATTACGTACCAAAGTGAAAAAAAGGGGTGAAACATCTCGTTTCTGTTCTTTTTCCAGAAGATACGTATGCAGCTACGCGCCTTTTGGCTGATGAGAAGGTTACAGAAGACGTTGGGATTGTTCCACTCAAGGGCCTTCTTCTTGACTGCTGCTTGCGATTCAGTTGCTCATCCTACCATAGTCACTTGCATGGATGTTTCAAACTTTCTCAGGAGCAATGATGCAGTTTCAACAACGGCCTACCTTGTTCCCACAATTACATCATTTGTACAGGTCTTAGTCTCCATTCAGGCCTGTCACAAGGCCACACACACCACAGAACATCCAACCATCACTACCATCTACCTCAGTTGTTCAGCCATGACACAGACAGCAAAAAAATAAAACTCCACAATCAAACAAAAAAGAATTCTACCTCTAAAAAACAAAGTTAAAAAAAGGCCAGATTACTGTTTAATTAAGATCATAATTGCTTTTCATTGCATTACCTTGAAAGTTAACGTGAAATCTCAATTTGCATCTTTTCAGACTGACCACACACAGAATGGCTCCGAGGTTAATACAGACAAAGAGGATGCATTTTCATGTTTCTTGCTGCCAATTTAAAAAGGTGATAGCAGTGAAGGGGATGGTGACAACAGCTTACTTGAGAAGATCCAGAATACTTTCCAATTTGAGGATAAAGAAATGTGTGTTATCCAGGTGTACAATGAGGACTGGGATGATTGGGTAGACCTGGATGTTGAACTGCCACCCAATGAATCAAAGCTACAAGTTGTACTCAAAGGTATCAAAGAGAAGCAACCCCAACATCGAGAAACACTGCCACCTCCAACTTGACAGTAGGTTGTCATTCTGTGTCCCTTTTACTTGCAGGATTGTAAATCATGGTTTCATTTTTGTTCAAAAGTGACCAATATTACACATAGTCGTTTTGAGATCTGAAGTAGCTTTGTCCGTCAGGCCCAGACTCTTATGGTACACACACTCCTCCACCTGACATCAAAACTCTCCTAAAAATGATGACCGTTCTGTGATGGACAGAAAGTGGCGCAGTAAAATCACCAAAGTCCTTTATGAAGATGTGTCAAGAATCTCAAGATGCACCAAATATCAACTGCAATTTTACTTCATGGTACTGATCAATAGCAGTGTTGGGTGTCTCGAGACATGTCTCGGTCTCGAGACATGTCTCGAGACAGTGTTTGGGTGTCTCGTGTCTCGTCTCGGTCTCGGACGCTTATTGTCTCGGTCTCGTCTCGGCCTCGACAGGAATTGTCTCGGTCTCGTAGGCCGAGACATTGACAAGACACTAAAAAACAGCTCAATTCTCATGAGTCACTCTCAGATTCTCACTGCTTTCTGCCTGACATACAGCATAAAATGCACTAAACACAGGACTGAAGAACAAAGAGTAGAGATTAAGAGTCAGAGACCTTGAAATACAGTCTGTACATTTGTCTCTTTTAGTGAACAAAGGTACCAAACGTAACGCAGCAAACTGTCATTACAAGGTGTACACCATGCGCGTGTATGGACTGTCAATCTCGGAATACTCTAAACAAGTATTCGAGTCTGAAAAGATACCCTTTTAAAGTAAAACTTCTGTTGAATATCCTTAAAAAGTATTCAAGTCTGAAAAGATACCCCTTTTAAAGTAAACATTCTGTTGAATATCCTAAACAAGTATTTAAGTCTGAAAAGATACCATTTTAAAGTAAATCTTCTGTTAAAAGTATACCCTTTTTCATGATTTTGATACCCTTTTCACTGTACGCACACGCATCGTCCAGCCGTAAAAAAACAACAACCTGTTTTACGCGGTTTTTTTCACACGCGCATGGTGTACACCTTGTATTGATAGTGGCCCCCCCCCCGCCCCCCCAGGTTTTGTTTATTCACGGAGTTCTATGTCAAAGAAGAAGTATAAAGAAAAATACAAAAATATAAGGTCATCTCCGCCACAAATGAATTTTGGAAACTGTGAAACATCTTGAGTGTGTGGTGTGTGTGTGTGGTGTGTGTGTGTGTGTGTGTGTGTGTGTGTGGTCTGTGTGTCTGTCTGTCTGTCTGTTATCAGCTGTGTGTGAAAGTGGTGTGTGTGTGGGGGGGGGCTGAGGACTGAGGTACCAGTCCGCATTACCCTATTTACAATGTGGATGCAGTCCCTCTTACTCCCTCCGTTTACAATGCAGATACTGGATAACACCCCCGGCCTTTCTTGGCACGGTCGCGACAAAACGCACGAGTACTGCAATCACAACTCCAGAATTCATCTACCTTTTCAGTAAAGGCCAAAGTTTCCCACTTTACAATGTCAAATTCCGATTTTCCCCGTTTTACAAATACTCATTCCGTTTTTCTCCACCATGTATTTAAGCAGTTTTCCGACTTGAAATTTGTGTTGGTAAAAATCACAAATAACATCAAGCCTATACTAGGCCCATGGGGGTTTTGATTCGGGTTTGGGGACATTATTTGCAAGTAATGCATTTTTTTTTTGGCTTCATCAACCATATTTTTGGTAAATTAGTTCAGTTTTATTCAATAAATATTTTTAAATTTTACTTCAGGTGGAATTTTGAGACATGATTTTTTTGTTGTTATTTTTGTTCAAAATGCTGTTTTCCGCGTTATACTTCGAATTCTGTGAAAAATTTGCGACGCAGAAAACTTCGGTCTTTACTTTTCAGCCTTCACCCCGATGTAGGCTACTTACTTGATACAATGACGGTCCCCGCCAGGTGCAACCCCCCCCCAACCCACACACACACACACCCGCTCTCATCTTCCATAATTATGAATGATGATTATGACCATGACGACGACGATGACGACAATGATGATGATACAATGAATATGATGATGAATGTAATGATGATGACACCATGAATGATAACAGGAATGAACTTAAAACTGTTGTAGTAGTCTATAATTGCAATCAGGTAACTAGGAAAATAGAAGAAAGTGTGTGCATTGCATAAAAATAACTAGTGTCTCGTTTATTACTGTTTAATTAAGATCATAATTGCTTTTCATTGCATTACCTTGAAAGTTAANGTGAAATCTCAATTTGCATCTTTTCAGACTGACCACACACACAGAATGGCTCCGAGGTTAATACAGACAAAGAGGATGCATTTTCATGTTTCTTGCTGCCAATTTAAAAAGGTGATAGCAGTGAAGGGGATGGTGACAAAAGCTTACTAGAGAAGTTCCAGAATACTTTCCAATTTGAGGATAAAGAAATGTGTGTTATCCAGGTGTACAATGAGGACTGGGATGATTGGGTAGACTTGGATGTCGACCTGCCACCCAATGAATCAAAGATACCGAAGAGAAGCAACCCCAACATCGAGAAACACTGCCACCTCCAACTTGACAGTAGGTTGTCATTCCATGTCCCTCTTGTTTGCAGGATTGTTACACGTAACCATGATTTCATTTCTGTTCAAAAGTGACCAATATTACACATAGTCGTTTTGAGATCTGAAGTAGCTTTGTCCGTCAGGCCCAGACTCTTATGGTACACACACTCCTCTATCCACCTGACATCAAAATTCTCCTAAAAATGATGACCGTTCTGTGATGGACAGAAAGTGGCGCAGTAAAATCACCAAAGTCCTTTATGAAGATGTGTCAAGAATCTCAAGATGCACCAAATATCAACTGCAATTTTACTTCATGGTACTGAGCAATAGTAACCCATTCATTTAGCAATGTGATTGATGTTTCATGTGGATTTTAGTGGCGATGGTTGCAAAACTGTCCTTTCTAAACATATTTAAGATGAAATGTGCAGATACTGCAGTGTATATCCTGTCCTAGCCCCTGCAGCCTTGTGTCTTGGATGTTGTCACATATTACATTCAGACCTGCAAGACCGACACACCCCTTGTAGGTTTTCCAAGATCAGATTGGTACTAAGGATTCCTACGGCTGATGACAACCTTCCCTTGCTCTTTAGATAAGTTTATATACTAAATGTTACCTGATACAGTCTAAATTGCCTCTCAAGATACATAGAAAATAGAAATATTCCAATGAAAATCAAATTTCTATCTTGTTCATATTGAATATGTAAGTGCTGATTCTGCCCATCAAAAAAAAAAAAAAAAAATCCATCAATGACTTGTTAGTTCAAGCCTCTGAAATTTAGACATTTTGAAAATTTATGTCTCATGATGAATCAAGCTGCCTCTTGACACAATACCAGTTTATGCCAGTAAATTTGGAATATTTGATTCTTTTGTGACTTGATTGGACCACCAGTCAATAACTGTTAGTATGGACCGTGGAGCCTTGTTTTCTTTTTATTAATGGCATAATGTAATGTTTCAATGTTGTTTTCTCATTATTTTAGTGGAAAAGGCATCAAGATTAACTGGACTGAGGTAGATGTCCCCAACCAATTAAAATTTAATATTTGAAAATTACTTGATCTCAAAATTTTTATTTTTCTTTGAAATCATCTTGCAGGTACATGTACTGTAAGAGCTTGATGCACACAATCCAATCTATAAAGAAGAGACTGAAATCCAAACCTGGACCTTCAGGTGCCAAAAAGAACAAGGCCAAAGCATTTAGTTCCAGATGGGTTGGTTGCACTACAATCCAAAAAGGAGAGAACACATTCAGTTACAGGCTATTAAAGGAGGAGGTCCCCGACCCTGAGGCTAAGGAGGGAAGCAACAGCAAAGGAAGATCTAGAATTTGGGAAAAATACTTTTTTCCCTGGTGGGGGATTAAAGATGGGACGGCTTCAGAAAATGGACTTACAGCTGGCAGATTTTCGAGCGAAAGAAGTGCCTGATGGCTGGACTTTATAGAGCAAAGGAGTGCCAGGAGCCAAAATGAGGGTATACTTAATAACTAGATCAAAGGTAAGAATATCTTTTTATTAAATCTATTACCTTCTCTTGAAGCATTTTCATTTGAGGCTGTCCGTGCAGCATCCATCTTACTTTTTTCTTGCAATTCTGATGAATGTGGGTCATTCATGCATGAATCTATGGAGGTGACAGCTTTTCGCTCAAAGGTAATTTACAAGGTTTATTTTATTTATATGCATGAAAATGCATGAAAATAGCTGCAATCTATCTCATGACTGGATTCGGTTATGATGTCACCTTCAATCATTTCATTTGTATATGAGTCATGAGGTCAAAATCGAGCAGGGATACATCAGGACTCCACACTAACTTTTTTGCCTGCTTGCCCATTGGGCAAGTGAAATGATCACTTTCAGATTTTTACTTGCCCGAATGAAAGATTTACTTGCCCGATAAACAATAAACAAAAACATTAAAATTGATTTTGCACCAAATTTAAAGAATAAGGCTTTTTATAGCACTGGACATTAATTATTTTAATTCTGGGGGTTGCAATAGGTGTGATTGATGACATTGAGTCATAAAATGAAATATAATGAACAAAATGATGTTGAAATAGACCTGAACACAAAATTTTAGACATATTTCTGTTGTTTATGGACATATTTTGTTCATTTCATGATCAAAATTTTACTTGCCTAATCGGGCAAGTAAAGTTTAACATTTTGAGTTTTTACTTGCCCCGGGCAAGTGGGCAAGTGCTAGTGTTGAGCCCTGGAAAAATCCATGGTCAAACGTTACATGAATACTTACATACACAAAGATCAGTTCAGGTATCATCTTAAAGCTTTGATTATGTGTACATATTTAAGGATGTTAATACACCTATCAATTGTAAGATGCACCCCTCGACCCCCGGGAATGGTGCTTGTCAAACGTGAGTCGGATTTTCATGGGTCATGAAAATTATTGTTTGTGATATCTTAATTGAGATACATGTATGATGTGTGACCGATAAATCTCAAACTTGGTAAATGTATACAGTGATCTCTGCATACATGTACATGAAGAAGTGCTCCGGAGGTCTGTTTATTTGGCTAGCAGTAGTCAATTCATCGTGGGAACACACTAGTTGCCTGGTTTGTACAGTCAGGTACCCTGAGCTCACTAGCAAGAGGGAACAGTTTCGCTTCTAGCTTAGAAGAAGACCTGGAGAATGATGAGTTCTTTGCGGGAGTTGCCATGCGGATGTCAGCATTCTACATTTTCAACCTCCAGTATCCGACATGCTTAAGTAAGACACTGATGTTTGCCCAAAAGATCATTCTGAATATTCACGTAAAGAGCAGTGGTAATGCTTGTCAATAAGTTAAACAATGACAATGGAAATATCGTATCTAGCATTGTACATGTATATATGATTAACAAGTGGATTACATACACAACTCAAGCGAAAGAAAAAACATTAACGTACAGGTTGCTCTCAAGAGACTTTGTCCGTGTTCATAAAATTATGCACTTATAAACTTAAATCAATTGCATTGTGTTTTTTAAAGCAATTTTGAGCATTGAAAATATATTCTATGGGTGCAATTGTTTGTTGGATTTTTATGAATCAGTGTCTTGATGGAAACAAAATGTTAAATGCACATTTATGCAATTACAACAAGAAGATCAAATAAATGTCATCCTCTAGAGAGATACATCCATTTTTCGAGATCAGAAAGTGGACAAATTGTGACAGTGGCTACCTTCAACAAAGAGGAGTCAGGGCTGAGAACGCTGCCATCAACAATTACCGGTACAGCAGTACGTAAATTAAATATCTTCTTCATTAGTTATCTTACAGTGCAGTACACTCGGGATTAGATTTCATAAATAGAGGGAAGTTGCGTGAAGATTGTTGTCCTCGATATTTAGACTTTTATCTATTCTGATATTTTTTGTTACAGTGTTTGTTTGATCTGGCGTCTATTAGTTTATTAGTTCGAATTTGTATCCCTCTGACATTTCAGGATTTGTTACGGCCATCACCAGAGCACATGTCTGCCCAGGCAATGAGGATTTTGCCTATATAGGAGAAGAGAATGTCGTGAACCGGCCAGTGTACTACCATCCGAACAAGTATAACTCAATGAACGTGTCATTGCGACATAACAGTTGTCCTATCCTCAAAGATGATGCAGGACGCTGCAGCACATGCACCATCTATCGAACAGATCTTGGTATTCTGCGTAAGAGACTGAAGAAAGCAGAGGAAATGGCACATACATCAACTTTTAAGGTGCATACCCACCTGTCGAAGGCAGAAGTGAAGGTTCGCTTGAAAAACACAAGAAAAGAAGGCTGTGGGGGAAAAATTAGCGCAGTTGAGCAAATCCTT
>JZLH01S0316409.1:13885-29853 GCA_001188425.1 Eucidaris tribuloides
GAAAGAAGAGATAATGTCACTGGACGACTTTGCAAAAATTGTTTTGAAATGGCTTCCATAGATCACTTCGCTTGAAATACGCCCAAGCAAGTCCCTGGGCAAGGTTCATCCTTCCCTGGTCATCACAATCCATATCTGGCAGGTCCTCCTAAACTAGATGAGTTCTCTCTTTCGCCGAGTTCGTCAGTACCATTTTGTTCGTGATAAAAGTTACCGCTTATTTCTCATAGTTCAAAAGGCATTTTTTCCTGTTCCTTCTGATCTTGACTTGGTAGGGCTGCTATTTTGCTAGCTTCATGCTCCTGTAGAATGTTTTTCAAACAGGTGTTTTGCTGATTTTAGCTGAGGAGTTTTTGGGCAGTAAGTAACACACTGATAGCTTGTTGTAAATTCTTCTCTGTCCTTTCTTATGCACTGGTGGAATAAACACATAGTCATCATCATCATCATCATGCAGATACTTTCTTCTGGCCTCTGAGCCTTCATGAGTAGCACCCAGCGCTCAATGTTTACATTTGTATGGTCTGATATGAGTCCACTTGACTCCAATCCGCTATACCTCTGAAAATGTGTAACATGGTACACTTGTCACGTCTATGGACTGTGTTGCTTTTTGCTGCATTGTCCCCTGTGCTCACTTTTGTGTCCCCATGAATTTTTCTAATGTCGCAATGATTGCACTGGCCCAAGTTGTTCAACGTTCACCTCATCAAGTTTCTAACTGTTGCAACTGTTTGTGTTTATTTACTGGCTGCAATCGTCCAATGTTTGCTTGGCTGCTAACACTGTCCGAAGTTTGTTCACTGTTGCACTGTTCATCGTTATTCACTCTGCGTTGTCGCATGTTGCACTGTTGCACTGCCATGGCTGGGCTTTTTAATGTTGGCACATGTCTGTGCTGCTTCTCAGTGTTGCCCTGTCTGTGTTGGCTTCTTAGTGTTGCAGCTATCTGTGTTGCTTCTTACTGTTGCAACTGTCTCGTGGTGGCTTCTTAACTGTTGCAACTGTCTGGTTGCTACTTATTGTGTGCAACTTCTGTGGTGCTTCGTTACTGTTGGCAACTATCTGTGTTCTTGCTTAGTGTTGCAGCTATCTGCTGTTGCTACCATATTTTTAACAGGCTCATGCATCTTCTGCTCTTTTCAAGACGCACATGGTCCCATCAATACTTCATCAACGTCTTTTAATCATACTGGTGAACTATTTTAAGAAAAGCTTGTAATATTAGAAGTCTAACAGTTAAATCGCTTCCAATTTTTTACCATTGCAATATAAGAAAACGTGCATTTACCAATTGATGACACCCCATTCCCGGTATAGCACATCCGAGTTCGCATTTGGCGCAACCGAGTGCATCATGCTGTGTTGGATGATGACGTCAGGTGACGGCGTCTCCCGAGGTAGAAGAACACCGTCTGACGTCAGGTGCGGAATCCCCGGCAACCTTGGCGCTGTACACCGCCACGGATGTACGCCATAGACGATTGAACTCCGTTTTCGGGCAGGCCGACCCTCGGCTGGCCGCGTAGCGCAGGTCGCTTTTGTGGGCTTCATAATGCTGATTGAAAATAGTCATAAAATTTTCAGATAAAAAGGATTTCGCAAATTAAAGCAGATAAAGCAGTGCTTTCTGTTTACTCCTTAAAATCCTGTGGTGGGTTTTATTTGTTGTAGTGTGTAATTAATGTGGTGGGCGGGCTACTCCAAGCAATTTAGACGTTAAATCAGGCCTCACTGATTTATATCTAATTTCAAAATAAACAGCTGGTTAATTACCTATTTAATGATCATTTTGTAACAATAAGGAATTTGGTCGCACTTTTTTAATTCCACTTAAAATGTTTCTTCTGACAACATATTGTGCAAACTGAGGTTGAGTTAATGGCATAGATTACCTAAAAAGATGCAGTTAGGATACCTCTTTATTTTCTTTAATATCTTGATCATAAACATTTGAGTATCAGTGGACCTTCGGCTTATGACTTACTTTGATAATAAATTTTCCAGTCCGGGTTACCTTCCTTTTGGCAATTAAGACCCAGTCCCAACTTCCGAAAGTTGATGTGGCTTCGCCGGCCCCTCGATCCCATTGTAGAGGGCAATCACCAAAAAGGAAGTACACTGCTCTAATGGAGGTAGCTCGGACGCGCGAGAGACGTTCCCATCCGGAAAATAAATCCTTTAAGCTTGATCTTCAAGAATTATACAACAAGCTCGCGGGTATGTTCATCTTCGAATCCGAGAAAGGCCGGGTTACTAGTGAAAACATAAGACGCCAAGAAAATAGGCAAGTAAAATGCGAAGTATTTTTTAGACTTTGGGAAGCTGACAAGTTTCTTGCCTGGCATTGGTGAGTGGGGACCCGTTAGTTGGCAGCAAATTTTTGTAGTCCATCATCCTAAAATAGTTCAAATGAGAAGGTGACTTCACTTATTTGTACATTTCCTGATTGAAAAGATGTTATAGTGAAATTCTACTATAATCCTCCTCCTTGCCTCCCTGATTGCGTCCCTTTCTTGTCCTTTTGAAGACTACTTGTCACTTTTTCCATCATGCTTTGCCAAGCTGGGAGAGACTTGTGAGCCACCTGTGTAGCCTAAAATGAACGAGTGCTGCTTTTCTTTCAGCAAGAAACTCGAAGAAAAGGGCCACGCTATGGCAGTAGGACTATGAGGAGTTGCCCTGCCTGTTTCTGCTTAAAAGCTCTTGCTCGATCCAGCGCTCGCGCTCTGACACGTCCTTAACGGGCTTCTTATGTGTTTCCACAGCCGTCCCTGAATCACAATTTGCACGCTGCCGTCTATGCTGTTCTGCATTCCCGTTGGCTCATTGTGTTTGCCTCCTCCTTGACAGAAGAAGCATCTTGAATTTGGAGGTCCATGTGGCTGGACGAAGAAAGGAAAGCAAAAATGTTTCATCAGATTTCAAGCAGCATTGCTAATATGTATAAATACATTTTCAAGGGTAGAATGCACGAAAAGTGTTATCATAATTTAGAATCGAACAAAGTATTCGATGCGATAGCAGCAAGTGCACACATCTCCCCCACAAAAATTAAATAGCAAACACATCACAAACCACACAGTCAGATTCAACTGCGAAGCACACACAACACACACACACAGTCCAACAAACATCACAAAAATGCCAAAACACACGCATTGAACACTGTTATTTGCGCAATGCACACCAACAGACACACACAGCACACACACATCAGTAGCATCACATCACAAGCAAACGCGAACGACGCATGTGTACGTCCAAATTTAAAATACTGTGAAACTTCATAACTCTGTTATTCTTAGGTGGGTTTTCCGCCAAACTTTCATTAATATGTTTCTCTCATTGATCTGCTTTTAAAGAAAACCAACTTTATGTTCACAGGTGAACTAAGCCTTTAAGCTTGTCGCAAAGTCAGACTGTTTCTTGGTATTTCTCTTTCTTGAGTAACTCCTTGTGCTTCTTGAATTGTTGTCATTATCTTCTGATACAGGTCTGAAGGGCAAGTAGCAGGCGCATGCGCGCCACTGAGTGGAGCAGCTGCAACTACTTGTTAGTGGACTTAGGTGCTGATATTTGGCTTTTTTTTTTTGGATTAGAGAGCGCATTGTTCCCGTGCGTTTTTCCTGTTTGTTACGAAATTTATCAAGAACTCTGTTTATCCAAATAGTTGGCCAAAACAAAGTGACACATAAATTGATACTGGGAGCAAATCTTGAAATCAAGTCAAAATAAAACTAGCTGTATCATGTTCACACTGTGGCGTTTCAATGCCGCACAAGTGAAGACACAAAGCTAGAAACTTTTTGGTGGCAGCCCCCATTGTTGCAGGCAGTGTTTTTCATGTTTTCTTTATGAAGTGTCTGCTGAGGCTTCCTTTCTGATGTATCACAATTTCTTTGATATCACACAGTTTCCATATGGGCTCCTCCAACTACCGGCCTGTCTTAAAAGGAGAAGGATATCTTGCACCCAAGTGGAACGTTTAAGAAAGATCCTCTCAATCCATAATATGTGAGTACATGGGTTGTGCACATGTGTTGTGTGGAGTCTTGCTGGCCTGTTTTGGCTATATTTCAGAGTTTTCATGTGTTCATATCTCCCAGGTCAGTGAATCCTACCAGCTTTCCTTCGATTGTGTACAACCAGGCCAGACTTTACTTTCATCGTCAGTCGAAGATGATACTGCACTATTTTTCTGGTGGGGTGGCAGAGATTCGCATGCCTATGTTTTAGTTATTCTGGAGAGAAGTCTGGTTATATCCGCAGTTTGAATATCAAAGCAGTGTGTGTAATTGAGACAGAGTGTTTTTTATGGGAGGTTGGCAGGTAACCAGATGAACGGAGGTAGTCGTATGCAAGCAGGGCTTTTTGAGTGATGGAATGCACAAGGCGTGAAATGGAAGGATGCCATGCTCTATCTGAGTGCCCGATTTCTCAGAAACTTTTTTTGTTCATGACCCAGAGAAATTTTTCGGCTGGAGATCCTTCAGGGAAGTTCTGCACAGTAAGCCTTCAAAGATTTCGCTTGAAAGACTTGCTTTGCTTTCTTGTCCACGATCTTGCCTCACTTTGAATAGATTTGCAGGCAGGCGCATTCGCATAACTGTGTGTCACGGGAGTCCACGCATGCTGTGTCTTAGCAAAGTCACATGTCAGTGGTAGAAGATTGATTGATGTTACTTGATTTTAGTATTGGATTGCATTTCGGCAATATTTTCTCCAGTTTTTGATGCTACACCGCTTGATGTAGAGCTTGTGTGACATGAACATGTCGTGACTCGCGTGACATTTAACATGGAATGGCTTGTGCAAAGGATTTGTCATAACAGTTGTCCTATCCTCAAAGATGATGCAGGACGCTGCAGCACATGCACCATCTATCGAGATCTTGGTATTCTGCGTAAGAGACTGAAGAAAGCAGAGGAAACGGCACATACATCAACTTTTAAGGTGCATACCCACCTGTCGAAGGCAGAAGTGAAGGTTCGCTTGAAAAACACAAGAAAAGAAGGCTGTGGGGGAAAAATTAGTGCAGTTGAGCAAATCCTTTGCACAGCCATTCCATGTAAATGTCACGCGAGTCACGCATGTTTCATGTCACACAAGTCGTACACAAGGGTGTAGATCAAAACTGAGAAAATATTGGAAATGAATCCAATACTAAATCAAGTAAATCAATCATCTTTACCCTGACATGTGACTTGTAAGACACAGCATGCGTGACTCCCGTGACACAAGTATGGAATGGCTGTGCAAATCTATTCAAAGTGAAGGCAAGATCGTGGACAAGAAAGCAAGCAAGTCTTTCAAGGAAATCTTTGAAGGCTACTGTGCAGACTTCCCTGAAGGATCTCCAGCGAAATTTCTCTGGGATGAACAAAAAAAGTTTCTGAGAAAATCGGCACTTCAGATGAGATGGCATCCTTCCATCTCACGCCTGTGCATTGCCATCCACTCAAAAAGCCCTGCTGCATACGACCTCCTCCGTTCATCTGGTTACCTGCAACTTCCCCATAAAAACACTCTGTTCAATTACACACACTGCTTTGATATCAAACTGGGATATTCACCAGACTTCCTCTCCAGAATAACTAAAAACATAGGCATGCGAATCTTCTGCCACCCCACCAGAAAAATGTGAGTATCATCTTCGACGAGATGAAAGTAAAGTCTGGCCTGGTGTACACATCGAGAGGAAAGCTGGTAGGATTCACTGACCTGGGAGATATGAACAATGAACTCCTGAAATATAAGCAACAGGCAGAAGACTCCACACAACACATTGCAACCCATGTACTCACAATTATGATTTGAGGGATCTTTCTTAACTTCCACTTGGTGATAGATATCCTTCCTCCTTTGAAGACAGGGGTAGTGGAGGAGCATAGAAACTGGTGATATCAAAGAAATTGTGATACATCAGAAAGGAAAGCTCAGCAGACACTTCATAAAGAAAACATGAAAAACACTGCTGAACAAGGGTGCCACCAAAAGTTTCTAGTCTTGTGTTTCACTGTGGGCATTGAAAGGGCCACAGTGTGAACATGATACAGTAGTTTATTTGACTTGATTCAAATTTGCTCCCAGTATCAATTTATGTGTTCACGTTTTTTGGCCAACTATTTGGACAAACAGAGTTCTTGATAAATTTCGTAACAACAGGAAACGCAGGGACAGTGGCTTCTCTGAAGTCCAAAAAAAAAGCCAAATATCAGCACCTAAGTCCACTAACAAAGTAGTTGCAGCTGCTCCACAGTGGGGCATGGCCTGCTACTTGCCCTTCAGACCTGTATAGAAGATAATACAACAATTAAGAAGCACAAGGAGTTTCTCAAGAAAGAGAAAACAAAGAAACAGTCTGACTTTGGACAAGTTAAAGGCTAGGTTCACCTTGACATCAAGTTGGTTTTCTTAAAAGCAGATCAATGAGAGAAACATATTATTAATGAAAGTTTGGCGAAAATCCACCTAAGAATAACAGAGTTATGAAGTTTCAAAGTTTTAAATTTGTGACGTCACATTCGAGCACCTCCCCATTATGTCATGTAATATAAATTCGATAAATTGCATTTTTTAATAGTTCATGATAATTGAATGGGCTTTTTTCATAGTTGCATGTGTGGAATGTTTCTGATAGTATATTGAATGTACAGGTAAAATCATTTTCAAATTTCTGAGAAAACGGCACTTTTATGGAGTTTATATCACATGACATATGGGGAGCTGCTCGCATGTGACGTCACAAATTCAAAACTTTGAAACTTCATAACTCTGTTATTCTTTGGTGGTTTTTCGCCAAACTTTCACTAATATGTTTCTCTCATTGTTCTGCTTTAATTAAACCCAACTTGATGTCAGGGTGAACCTTGCCTTTAACCCTATACATGTTCCGGGCCGATCTAATCGGCCCTAATTCTGCCGCCGGGATGTTTCGGCCGACCAAATCGGCCCTATTTTTGATTGACAGCTGCTCCGTAATGGGCGGTGCTAGCTCCATGAAAAATCGTCTGTGATTGGCTTATAGATCGACCATTTAATAAAATACAACATTACTACCGTAACTCTACAAACCAATCAGATATTTTGTTTCATTTCCACTTGAAAATGTTGTGTTGTGATCGATCAGCTGAGCCGTAATAGCGTGATTTGTATTATGCTTACGTACGTACACGTGTGTATTGTGCAATGCGATGTATTGATTGTGTTGTGGTGTGTGAGCTGCGCGCGCTGCGAGGCATGCGTTGGTAAACAAATCGAGTGACAGTTGGCTGACAATGAGTGATATTCCTTCGACATCTCGCGGCCCTGGTCGACCAGGATTGTTTGAAACCTTCCTAGCAGACAATGAAAGTACGGCGGGATCAGATATGGACATAGACCCGAGCGATGGTAGCTACGACATTCCGTCAGATCCATTTGCGAGTTCGAGTTCGGAAAGTGAAAACGGTGGGGAAGCTGCAGCTGCAGGGACACCACGGGCTGCGAAACGGCAACGGGTTGCTGAGCAGCAGCTAGCCGGCCAGCACCGGCAAGATGATAATGGGGATCCCCGTTGGGTTCCCGTGCAGCCACCTGAGCCAGAGGCCGACCCAGCAAATAGAGCATCGTTTCTGCCGCGAAATGTAGGGCCAAGGAATGTACCTCCAAGAAACAGCCAGCCAATTTTGTACGTGGAGTTGTTCCTCGACAAAGACCTTCTAGTCCACATTGTACGTGAAACAAATCGTTACGCGGACGCTTTCCTGACAGACGAGGCAGTCACTGAATGGATAAGGGAGCACCCAAATTCTCGATTCAAAAAATGGCCCTCGAATGGAATCAGTGTGGTGTTGCTCAAAAAGTACTTGGGACTATGTATCAATATGGGACTCGTTCGAAAGAAGCGTCTTTCCGACTATTGGTCGACACAAGCAAGCCAGGCCACCCCGTATTTCAATGCCGTGATGCCCTTCTGGTTATATTCTTTGATGAACCGGATGATTCATGTGAATGATAACACTACTGAAATTCCACGAGGGAAGGATGGATTCGACCCTTGGCACAAAGTGCGCCCTGTGCTTGATCGACTCAATGACGCTTTCAAGCGTCATTACATACCATCAGAAAATGTAAGCATTGATGAGTCCATGATAGGCATGAAAAACCGGATCGTCTATATCCAATACATGCCGAACAAAAGACATGCCAGGTTTGGCATCAAGAAATTTGAACTCTGTGACTCGAATGGCTATGTGTACCATATGGAGCTGTATGCTGGCAAGGACTTTGATATCAGGCACGATGAGGGCCAAGCACACGGAGTCGTCATGACTCTCATGAACAAGAGCCATCTCCTGAACAAGGGCTATCATCTGTATACGGACAACTTTTATACAAAGCCCCATCTCGCCGAAGTCCTGTTGTATCAGAATGATACATACCTCACAGGTGGGCATAATCACTTTATTTTTCATCATTTATTAGTAATTTACTATTTTTTCCTTACATTTGTAATTTGTTTTATTGTTTATATTTTTGTTATAATAATGGATACATTTTTGTGAAGTGCCAAGCTTGATTTTTGTCTCACCTGCGTAGCGGAGCGAGACATAGGTATCACTATTTCCGGTGTAGGCGTCGGCGTAGTCGTCAACAATTGTGTTGTACACCCAATAACTTTCTATAGCTTCGAGGTGGGATCACCAAATTCATACCAGAGGTCCATCTCTTGAAGGCGCAGGTCAAGTTCGAATATGAGTCGAATTTGAATAAGGTCAAAAGGGTCAATGAACTTTCCATGACTGGCACGTGCTATGTTGTACACCTAATAAACTTTTTATAGCTTTGACGTGGAATCACCAAATTCAGTTTTGACATGCAGTCTCTTCATGACTGCAATATGCAGGCAAGACAACGCTTGGCGTTTGCCTTGTTATGATTTGGCTTACCTGCAAAAAAATTGAAAAAGAAATCACCTCCTCCACCCCATTCTCTCACTAAAAAAAAGCAGCATAAAAATGTAGCTTCAAGCAACTACATTGGTATGTTTTCACTGTATTTCCTTCATTGCATTTTCTATTCTTATATGGTATCCAGTTTATTACACTGTGAAATGTTCATTATATTCAAAATGTTTATTCCTAATTTGCATTTTCATGAATTTGCAGGTACTGTACGAGCCAACTCAAGGGGCATGCCGGCAGAAATTACCAAGGCAAAACTCAAAGTTGGTGAGACAACGTACCGTCGCAAGGGGGATGTCCTTGCTGTGGCTTTCCGGGAAAAACAGACCCAGAAGAAGCCCGTGATCCTCCTGAGCACTCGGTTCCCAGCAGAAAATGTGACAAAGGAGAAGAGGGGGAAGGAGGTGACAAAGCCTGTAATGGTCACCCACTACAATAAATACATGGGAGGAGTTGACGTGAGTGACAAAAAGGTTTGTCATGTGGCTGCGGAGCGGGCAACACATCGCTATTGGGTAAAGGTTTTTCGACACCTGATAGATATTGCCCTCCTGAATGGGTACGAGCTCTACCTGCTCAACACCGATGGTAGAAAGCTCAGCAGGCACGATTTCCTGGTGTCGGTCGTGGAAACCCTGTGCAGTGCCACTGACGAAGTTCAAGTACCACGCCAGGCTACACCACAACATCACTTGGTGCTTCTTCCAGGAAAGAAGGAGATGGACTGTAGCATCTGTAGCGATCGAAAGGGAGGCAGGAGACGGAGGTCCCGTCACTGGTGTCCAGCCTGCGGTGTTGGCTGCCATGAGAAATGTGCTGCACGCCTGGACCACTCCATAGGACCAGCCCGCCGTGGTGTGAAGCGCAGGGCAACTGACCCTGAAGACTGATTGAACTGTGAACTAAACTAATAAAGGAACACTGATGTCGGACTGATGACAAGCTCAGCTACACATATGTAATTTATTTTTTACACATGATTTATTGATGTTTTACTCTTCTTGCCTCCATGTATGTATGTATTATTTTTTTACATATTTCTATCTATTATCTAGTTTTGATAGATTTTCTGAAGTAATGTACAGTTAACTCTACGGAAGTCGTAACCAAATATCGCCAAAGTTGCAAACATCTTTTCTTTATTTTCTATCATTTTTTACCTCACATATGTCAAATTTTCTCTTAGTTGAATCGATTACTTCTTTCCTAAGATATTTGACTTTGGCAGAGTTGACTGTAGTACTTGTGTATATTATAAAGGCAATAATCAAACCTATCACTTGTTCATATTGCTTGCCATGTAACTTATCTACAAGGTGCTATAGAAATAGTTTATTATTTATCTAAAGAGATTCGCGTGTGAATTACATCATACCAGTGATGTACTGGGGGTTCTTCCCCAACTACCAAAGTTCACATTTCTTGTCAAACAATTCCAAAAAAACTTGTGCAACTCCTGCTGATACCACTTGTGTTCTGGTGATTCAATGTGGTAATTTTTGTGTGTGAAACATGTACTGCTGTTTTGAAGCCTTGATAATTTTGTGTGTGTAAAGTCTCAAACATTATTCTTGTAAATAGTGTTTTCAAAATTTTGTAAAAATTATCGTTGTAAACACAGTGGAAACTAGTTATATCAGGTTTGAAAAAAAAAAATACGGAGGTGGGACCAGAAGAATTTAACGAGGTTCCAATGTATTCTTTTTGAAGGCAATAAATTACTTAGGTTTGTCAGGTCACTCACGTGGCATATTTTTTACTTTTTCTACTTCGACAAATTCTTACATGTATGTTATGCATATTTGTACTGCTAGTACATGTATTATCTGAGATAACTTTTGTATGTGCTTGATGTTTAGAAAGCAATATACATGTAAATGATGTTCCTGGAAATTGTCTCTCTCTCTCTCTCAAGGTCTCACATTCTCTCAAGATCTCACATTCATTGCACATGTATGTATTACTTGACATTCCGTACAGCGGAGAACAAAAACAAACTGCAAACATGTTTTTGATTTTTTTCTTTCTTGAATATTTATTTCATATTATTTTGCTGCAATTTTTATATTCTTTTCTGCACAATTTCAAACTGAAGGATATAAAGAAGAGGATAACATTTTTAGAAACCTGACAGAATGTCTTACAAATCGGAACTATATATGTAATTGTATCTCATTTGATTCTGTGCACAGCTAAGAGCGTTAGAAACTATATAATATAATACATACTACATGCCCTACCTTGACAAGTATTCAAAAAGATAACTACTCTACCTCATAACCTTGAAAATGTAATGTCAAATCATTCCAAACAGTGCAACTGCCTTCCTTCAAGTGAAAAATAACAAAGCTGCAAAAACATTGTAAATAATGCATTTTTTATGAAAAATTGTATTCCTACGTACTTGCCTAATTTTATTCATAACTTTGTAACAAAACAAGATCTGAGAAAGAAAGTTACATTTTTGGAAAGCTGAGTAAATTTCCTACAAATTGAATACAATTATCTATGGATTACTTTATATTTTGTCTGACAAAATGTGGTGGTAAAGTGCATGAATGATTCTGGATGACCGATTGCATCTGCGATTGATGCTGGGCTCTTCATGACCTGTGAGGGCGCCCTTTATAAAAAAAATATTCCAACAGATAGATTATGTCATGACCTTCAAAATGATATATAACTTGCCATATTTTATTTATTATTTGGTCACAAAAGATAGGTCAGAAAGGATCTATAACTAGTTACTGTAAAATACCCTGACATTCAACACTATTCCTATGTGACACTTATAGGGTTAACAAACACTCGCTTGGGAGCTTTTGCAACACTCGCCCCGAAAAAAAAAATCATTGTGATAGGCCTATAATCCCGGCCTATAATCTATTATGTCGCTTGATATGTTGTTCCCTAACAACATTGAGGGCAGCGTCTTTTTTTACTCATGCATGCCACGTCGTCACAAATGATCAGGAACAAAAACGTTGCCACCATGCACGTAGTAGTTCACTTTTTATTATTATTATAAACTTGCAATATGAAAAATACTAGTAAAAATGTTTCAATCCTAAACAAACAAAAAAATTAGACAAAATACACAGCATTGACAGCAATATATGCTGAATCGGCGATATCAGTGCGGGAAACCCGCTCAGCTCTGTTCGTGATAACATCAGCCTGATCTTTGTTCAAGGAAGCAAAATTGGAATATTCAATCTTACATCATATATGAAATACAACAAATATAATTTATTTCAAAAGTATATCGACAAACGACATTTAAATTCATCTTTTCATTTAATGATGTGCCTATTATCATTGTAATTTGTTCAGAATTACAAGGAAAACACGAAAAACATAAACCTATCTGCTCCTACTAAGACTACACGTAGGGTCCACATTTCCACCCCATAGGGTCCACATTTGTGCACACTCAGAGGAGCAAATGCTGACGTATAGGTTTTACACAAGTAAAGAAAGTCCCATAGTGAATAATGTTAAAAGCATCAACTTTGAGAATTCGTTAAAAATCATGCAGAGATTACTTAGGGAAGATTGCATGGAACCAACATTCCATGATAGAACAATTATTCCTCAATTAAATTATCTCCAGAAGATATAGTGTTGACCCGAGTTTTCTAAAAGGAATTCCCCCTCAACAAATTCCTAGAATTTGCTCCTGTGTATTTGAACTTCAAAGCCGTATTCATCATGTTCATGGGCACGTTATATAGTTCTATAGTTCCTACCAAATCCATTAATTTCTTTCATGTAACAGCTGTGAAGATCCACACCACCCCTGAAATATCATTTTAATAGGCTACTTAATCGAATCCACCTCCTCTTTGCAGCCGCCCATCACTCAAATTAACATTTCTGTTTTGTGCGTGTGTGGTGGGGGGTTCGAATGGACATTTTTTTCACGTGTCATTTTACCTATGTGCAACCTGTACCTGTTTACAGATTAGTACGCGAGCACGGGAGTCATGTACAAAGGGAACGTTGTGCATGCCAAGTGCACGATTAGTTCTGTGTGTGAAGTTTGAGTTTGAACGCCGTGCCTCCAATTAAATTGCGGCTGTCGTTGTGCCTCTAATATCTTACAGCTGACCAAAAACATATCCTCGGAAGATTTTTCTCTTCGTTCCTTTTCAGATTTCCATAAACATGTATCGATATTTTGAGAGGAATTCAGTAGCTAAGGACTATCAGAAATATCGGATCACCTATTCGTCTCATGTAGCTGATAAAATAACCGAATACTTGGCAAAAGAGGTAAGTATGCCTATCTTTCTGCAAGAAGAGTACACCATTTGCTACTAGTTTTACAGCTCGACGTTAAAATATTCATTTTAGTTGATAATTAATGATCTGAGCAACAGCATACACACTCAAGGGAGTGGTGGCTTGACTCCGTGTACGATTCTTATACAAGGCCAAAAATTGCATATTTGAATAGATACATGAAATGTTTTTAGCTTTGATGAATAAATCCACGTGATTTCTTCAGTTCAGTTATGAAAGTTTGGTTCAAAACAGTTTCGTTTCTTTTAGGTGCCGGATTTTTAGAACCCTGTCCCATGCCTTCACACATTGAATGAACATTTACCAAGAGGAGAATACAGAGAGGTGTAAGGGGTAGCATAGCATCTATTGCACTACGCATTGATGTTGTCAGAGCATTTCATAATGTTAAACGCCCCCTGCAATCCAAATGCATGTTGACTTCTGTTGATACCTGTCTGTAGTACATCAACAAATTACTAATTATTTCGTGAAAATATGCATCATATATTTAAAAAAAAAATAAGCATTTTTCTCCACAGCCCTACCCGTAAAAAAAAAAAATTCAGATCATCTTGAATCCATATGTCAGTTGGGACGTCATCATGATTCTGGTTCTGGTGAAATTATTATTATTATTATTATTATTATTATTATTATTATTATTATTATTATTATTATTATTATTATTATTATTATTATTATTATATTTTAATTATCATCATCATATATATTATATCTATCATTATTAATATATTCCGACATAGCAATGTCTGATACGATTAAAATGTTATTAGAAGGGGTGCTGTGTGAATAAAGAATAAAGAGTGGTTACAGAATATACACAGACAATTTCGTATTTTTTATATTACATAAAATTTCAAATTTGTTTATACATGTATCATTTGTGGTTGTACAATTAGTACGAAATGTGTGTTATATCCATTACAATGTATTACTCTGCCAGTGCAGTCTTGAATACAAATGTGTTAATGGGTTTCTTAAATGTTTCAACTAGGTGTCGATAGAGAGCATTCCAAAACTTAAGTGCAACAATTTTGAATGCCTTTACACCGAGAGTTGGATAAATTCTGACAATACTATTGTCTTCGAACAACAGATCATTATTTGATCTTAAATGATGACAATTGCTTGGCAGTAATTAGGCATGATATATATGGATGCCAGGCCATTTATCGCTTTGAATGTGAGCAACAAAAATTTACATAACTAATGTGAAACCTTTGCATAAAAAACGACCTTTGTCTATTGTTTTTCCAGGGTCGAGAGCCAAACTTTTAATTATTAATCTTGGACGACGTGCAAAAATAATTTATTCAAATAATGTGAAATCATATTGGAAGCCAGTATAATTTACATAAAACTGTCCATTATGATTTCGGAGCACCCTGTAATCTAGTCTCGATTTCAGACCCTGCGACTTTTTCTCCCTACGAGTACGGGTGCAAAGCACACGCATCATGCTACGACAGTAAGAACTCTAACTCTACCTAGTCTTAGATCAAGACAGTTAACTGATGATAGCACGCCTGATTTGTCTTGGAAAGCCAGACTATACCTGTAATCAGCCTTGCGGCTGCGTTCTGAACACGCTGTGACTTTGCTATGTTTGTAGCCGTCACACCATACAACAGACAGTAATTATTTGTCCATTCATAATACGTACCTTAACTCCTTCTCAATACGGATTCCGGATCAACTTTTCAACAGAAATGGCGCTTCCTGGCATCCATGATAGAATTAATAGTTCCCTTAACAAGAATATGCACACAATTTGCATTTTTCTTGACCTTACCAAAGCATTTGATGTAATTAATCATGATATCCTTTTAAAAAAAAACACCTTGAAATATATGGAATAAGAGGTCCCCCACTGAGATGGTTAAAAATTATTCACATTAGCAGCACATTGCAGATAGCCTATTAGAAAGATACATTTCCTGATACTCATCCTCTTTTGTTTGGTGTACCTCAGGGGTCCATATTAGGACCCCTTCTTTTCTCATTATTTATAAATGATATATGTAATTCTTCCAAAATGTAACACTTTGTCTTATATGCGGATGATACCAATGCCATTTTGTCACATCATTGTTTCTCTGAGTTAATTTCTACTTTACAAACAGAACTGTATACACTGAACACATGATTTCAGAGCAACAAATTGATCGTAAATATTGATAAATCCAATTTCATCTATTTGCATAATCAAAACGTATACCAACAAATTTTCAAAACATTAAATTAGATATGAATAATACTCCTATGAAGCAGGTTCAGTGTACCCAGTTCTTAGGAATCTATATTGATTGTAATCTTGACTGGAATATGCATATTAATACTTTGTGTAAAACATATCTCGTAGCGTTGGAATAACAAATTACGTAATGACCTACCTACCAAAATACTGTTCATGCTCTATAATACACTTTTCCTTTCTCACGTTAATTATTGCAATGCAGTATGGGGCAACACGCATCAGAGTAAATTACAGCCGATTCTTACACTTCAGAAAAGAGCAATCAGAATATGTACCAATTTTTCTTTTAGAGCCCACTCTGCATTTATTGAGAAATCAAAACTCACAAATTCTTCACAAAATATTCTTTAACAACAAATCGATATACAAAAATGTGACAATTATACTGTATTTAAAACAAATGACAGACATTTTATAAAGCATGAACGTATGTAAACCAAGGAATTGAGATAAAT
>JZLH01S0316409.1:41536-52973 GCA_001188425.1 Eucidaris tribuloides
AAAAACAAAAAACTGACTGCAATGATTTCCCTAATAATTTTCAGAAGGTATACCTTTAAAATGTGTATTTACCATGCCTAGAATCGCGTCTTTTCTATGCGTATTTTCAAAAAGTTCCTACCGTGGGAGGGGGTATCCCCCTCCCACACCCTCCCCCGTTCCGTCAAGCTCCTAGTAGACCCCCTAAAATTTCTGCTCCACATACATACATATGATTTGCATTGCGCCAAATCCGCTCTGTAGAGTGCTCAAGGCATCAATTTCATAACTGAAAAATAAGTGCCCCCTCTGACCCCCGTTAACTGAAAAATAAATGGCCCGCTCGGTCGCTTCGCTCCCTCGCCGAGGAACTCATTATACTGTCACATAAATGTGCCCCCCATCGAGATTTTGCCCCTCCAAAACTAAAAGTGTTCCGGCGCGCCTGGCGCCCGGGGCACGTGCCCCCCTTGCCCCCCGCTAGATACGCCACAGCCGTGTCCCGCCGATCCACCACGCCCTTCCTCCCACCGAGCATGAAATCACCGACTTTATGAAAAACTTCCCGCTAAACGTGTAAAATGACAATATCCTGCTGTTAAATAAGTTAATATTGTGAAAAGGAACTACCTAACGTGTGTGATTTTTTTTTCAACGAATGCTACACACCAGCTGCTGGTGGTTCGTTAGAAAGAGGTACTTGACAAACCAGTGATAGTACCAATCCTGCCAACATTTTCCTGAATGGTCTCGTAATATTTCGAACCCTGTGCATGTCTGCTGTCTAGTGCCTGTGATTGGTGATCGTACTGTGATTGTGATCGTATCGGAAGTACGTTTATTTTTATTTTTTGTTTTTTTATTTTTTTAGTTTCATATCCATGACCAAGCATGTTAGTCGGTTGTACCATGGAGGTACATGGTTGTACGATGCTGTATGCGGTCTATGGGACAAGGGGCCCTGGGGGTCAATGTTATTTCAAGGTTGACACCATGCTTGTACACAAAAACGTGTATAAAAACGGTTGTTATCATGACGGGTAATGTATTAGTCTAGGTTCTGGACTTTATTTTTTATATTTTTTTATTCGCTGACTATTATGCGTTTGTGACTATACGCACCAATCCGAGTGATGGCGCGACCCCGAGAACTTGTCCAGCGAGGAACAAAGTTCTTGGGGTCGCGCCATCACTCGGCTTGGTGCGTATAGTCGCAAACGCATAATAGTCAGTGAATAAAAAAAAATATAAAAAATAAAGTCCAGAACCTAGACTAGTAATGTATGCGCGCGTGTAGTGAAAAGGGTATCAAAGTCGCAAAAAAAATCAGGATAAACGGGTACAGATCTATTCTTAACAAAAGGCTTACTTATCTTTCTGACATTTTTACCTCTGACATTTTTTCCTCTGACATTTTTACCTCTGACATTATTACCTCTGACATTATTACCTCTGACATTTTTACCTCGACATTTTTACCTCTGACATTATTACCTCTGACATTTTTACCTGGCACCGGCATTTTGGCGTAAGGAGAAGGTGCCGGTGTTGAGTAACGACACACAATACAATATTTCGAGATTTTCTTAACATAAATCTGATGTTTACGTGAGAAGTATCCACATTTCCTGGTTCAATCTGGTCATCAAATTGATGCGTTACCATGGTTACACAGGAAAACTTGTTCCGACATAATTTCGTTATTCGCATCGTGCATCTAAGTATCGCGTTTATGGTTTAAATACACATCAAATATTTTAGACAAGAGAAGGAGATGTTCCCCTGCTTGTATTAGCCCTTAACTCTTTCAGGTTCTTCAAGAGTGCGACAGACGCTGACCCACAACTTCCCACGGAATAACATGAAAAATTGCTTATCAGTAAACCTAGTATAGTAGTAGCAGTATTAATAGTAGGAGTAGAAGTAGTAGTAGTAGTAGTAGTAGTAGTAGTAGTAGTAGTAGTAGTAGTAGAAGTAGTATTAGTAGTAGTACGGTAGTAGAAGTAGTAGTAGTAGAAGTAGTAGTAGTAATAGTAGTAGTAGTAGTAAAAGTAGAAGTAGTAGTAGTGGTAGAAGTAGTAGTACTAGTAGTAGTAATAGTAGTAGTAGTAGTAATAGTAGTAGTAGTAGTAGTAGTAGTAGTAGTAGTAGTAGTAGTAGTAGTAGTAGTAGTAGTAGTAGTAGTTGTAGCAGTAAAAGTTAGTATTAGTAGTCGAAGTGGTGGGAGTTGTAGTAGCAGCAGCAGCAGCAGCATCAAACCAAACATCAGTTTTTTGTATGATTCAAATATTCTTCCCTCTGTTTTCTACCAGATGTAACGGATAACCGCCTCTACAGTTGAGATGCAGCGGTACTTGAAAGTAATCCATACTCCAGCTACCTTATACACTGCGAAACGAGACAATTAAATGTTGGCTGACTGGACCACGTCGTAAGAGTAAGCACTTGGAATAATAGAAATATGATTGATTAACCAAACGCGGGAGGAAAAATGCATCATTGAAGCCATATCCTCTTTCCTAACAATGTGCTTTGATTACAAGGAAACATTTCCAAGGGGATAGGCGTGCATGGACGAGGTTATCATATCTAATTAATCATGTGCACGATAACCAGGAAGTCAATACGCTGAATGTTTGAACAGGGAGTGATCATCATTATTATCATCAACTGCATTGTCATTATCATCATCATCAACAGCAACAGCATGCATCATCCTCATCCTCATCATCATCATCCTCATCATCATCATCGTTTGGACAGTGAGTGATCATCATTATCATCAACTGATATTGTCATTATCATCATCATCAACAGCAACAGCATGCATCATCGTCATTATCATCATCATCAACAGCAACAGCATGAATCCTCATCATCCTCATCATCATCATCATCATCATCATCATCATCATCATCATCATCATCATCATCATCATCATCATTTTCATCTTGCTATCATGTCTGTGATGATGGAGAATACTGCGGCTCTTCGTTACGGCCTACCATTTTGTCTGATCAGATGCCGACTGCAAATCGACTCGTTTTTCATCTTCCTGGATGTATTCCATGAACTTCTTCTAATCTAAGAGATCATATTTATATAATGTCCCCGTTATCATCTCCGTATGTTTTTCCCCATGTATTTTCCTTATCCTTGTTACTATTAAAACAGTTATTAGACATCTCAGTTTCCTCACTTTTTTTTCAGATGTTCTTATTTCAATAGCCAGGTTCATCATCAATACATATCCACTGTGTGGACCGTTGTATTGCATATTTGGGCTTTCAGCCTCATTGGCATTTTGACGTATGGAGAAGGTGTTGAATAACGACACACAATACAAATCTGAGGGTATATTAATATATATTTCCAGATTTTCCTTAATATGATCCTGAAGTTTACGTGAGTATAGTACACACATTTCCTGGTTCAGTATGGTCATTAACCTGAAATCCAAAATGTTTCTAGGCTACACATGATAAACTTATTCGACATAATTTCGAAATTTCGTCATTTCCATCGTGAAATTTCGTCATTTCGTCATTTCCATCGTGATCTATAATATTTTCTGTGGATTCAAACCATAAACTTTATACATGAGAAGGAGCTGTTACGTTGCTTAAGCTGGAACGCCCTTAACCCCTTCCAGTTTTCTCAAGAGCACGATATAGGCTGACTCATGCCTTCCTACGCCATAACATGAAAAATTGTTTATCTGGAGTAAAGTAGTAGTAGCAGTAGTAGTAGTAGTAGTAGTAGTAGTAGTAGTAGTAGTTGTTGTTGTTGTTGTAGTTCTAGTTGCAATTGTAGTAGTGGTAGTAGTACTGTAGTAGAAGAAGTAGTAGTAGTAGTAGTATAGTACCAGTAGTAGCAGCAGCAGCAGCAGTAGTAGTAGTAGTAGAAGTAGTAGTAGTAGTAGTAGTAGTAGAAGTAGTAGTAGCAGTAGTAGTAAAGTAGTAGTAGCAGTAAAAGCTAGTAATAGTAGTAGAAGTGAAGGCAGTGGTAGAAGTTACAGTAGTAATTGCAAATGTGATAACAAAAGTAGTAAACGAGGCAGCAACAAATCCAGCAGTAGTCTTTAGTAGTTCTCAAATTGTCTTGCCCCCGTTTTTCTTCCAGATTTAACTGATACAAGACCATACTGTTTAGATGCAGTGTTGCTTGCAAATGAGCAATACTCTAGGTACTATAGACACGATCCAAAGCAAGACGATGAAATGTTAGCTGATTTGACCAGGTAATAAAAAACCAATTAGAATGATAGAAATATGATGGATTAACCAAATAGAGGAATCACAGTATTATACAAACCGTGTCCCCTTTACAAAGAATGTGCCTAGATTACAAGGAAATATCTCCAACGGGATAGGTGTGCGCGGACGAGGTCATAAACTGTAATTAATCATGTGCACGATAACCAGGAAGTCAATACGCGTAATGTTTGAACAGCGAGTGATAATCATTGTTCTTAATTATCCTCCTCGTCATCATCATTATTATCATCCTCATCATCCTCATCACCATCCTCCTCCTCCTCCTCTTCCTCCTCCTCCTCCTGACCCTCATTATCATTTTAATCTTCATCATTATTATTATCATCATCATCATCACTATCATCATCTTCATCAACATCACCATCATCATCATCATCATCATCATCATCATCATCATCATTTTTATATTCTTCATCGTGTTGTCATGTCAATGATGAAAGTGAATATTGGGGCTCTTCGTTACGTCCTACCATTATAATTCGACTAGTAATTGTCTTCCTTGATATAATCCATCAACTTCTTCTTTGGCCGTTTTCTTAACAGCCTTCTGTAAGAGCCCATCTTAACTATCTTATGTCTCGGTCATCATCTCCGTATGCTTTTCTCCCATTTACTTTCCTTATCGTTGTCAATAGAAAATACAGTTATAAGAAACCTCAGTTTCCCTCTTTTTTCAGATGTTCCTCATTTAAGAGCCAGGTTCATCATCCATACATATACACTGAGTGGACCGATGTATGCACAGTGTGAGCTTTCACGCTCATAGGCATTTGGGCGTATACAGAAGGTCTTAAATGACGACACACAATACAAATCAGAGGGCATATTCATCATATATATCTACCTGATTTTACGTGAGCATAGTATACACATTTCCTGGTTCATTTTGGTCATCAAAACTAAAGGCCAACATGTTTGGCATTGATAATGAGGGAAAGTGATGGACTTGCAAACCCTGAAATCAATCTTTAACACCCTCCCACAAGGGCTCATTTTCATTAACTAATGTCTCCGTCATCATCTCAGTCTGCTCGTCAATGTGTTTTCCTTATCCTTGTCACTATCAAAACAGTTATTTGACACCTCAGTTTCCCCACTTTTTTTTTAGATGTTCTAATTTCAATAGCCAGGTTCATCATCAATACATATCCACTGGGTGGACCGTTGTATTGCATATTTGGGCTTTCAGCCTCATTGGCATTTTGACGTATGAAGAATGTGTTGAATAACGCACAATTCAAATCTGAGGGTATATTTGTGATATATATTTCCAGATTTTACTTATTATAATCCTGAAGTTACGTTAGTAGTACACACATTTCCTGGTTCAGTGTGGTCATTAACCTGAAATCCAAAATGTTTCTAGGCTACACATGATAACCTTATTCTACATAATTTCGTCATTTCCATCGTGCATCTAAAATATTTTCTGTAGATTCAAACCATAAACTTGATACATGAGAAGATGTTACCCTGCGCGTAACACCCCATAATCCTTTCAAGTTCTTCAAGAATGTGACATACGCTGTCCCACACCTTTCCACATACATGTAGTAACATGACAAATTGTTTAACAGCAAACCTACTATAGTAGTAATGGTAGAAGTAGTAATAATAATAATATAAGTAGTAGTAGTAGTAGTAGTAGTAGTAGTAGTAGTAGTAGTAGTAGTAGTAGTGTTAGTAGATACATGAGGAGCTGACTCAAATTATCTTGCCCCTGTTTTTTCACTAGATGTAATAATGGATATACGTAAGCTGAGATGCAGCGGTACGAAAATAATCGATAAAGAGAACCAACGCAATTAAATGTTGGTTGATTGGACCAGGTAATAAAAGAAAACATTTAGAATGAAAATCATTTCATGGAGGGAAAACAATGTGTAGAAACGATACACCCCTTTTCCGAAGAAAATGGTTCAATTACCAGGAAATGGTTCAAAAAGATTAGCGTGTACGCACGAGATCATTATCATGTTAACACTAGTAATGTGCCTTATAACCAGGAATACTGTGTTCACTCATCAATTTTATTTTCATCACCATTATTATCATAAACGTCTTCATCATCTTCTTCATTAATATCATCATCATCATCATCTTTATTATTATCATCATCTTTATCATCATCATCATCGCCATCCTCATCCTCCTCATCATCAACGTTTTCTTCTTCATGTCAAGAATGAAAGAGAATATTGGGGCTCTTCGTTACGGCCTACTATTTTGTCTGATCTGATGCCAACTGCAATTCGACTAGTGTTTTGTCTTCGCTTGATGTAATCCATCAACTTCTAACAGCTCATCATAATTTTGTAATGTCCCGGTCATCATCTCAGTATGCTTTTCTCCCATTTACCTTCCTTATCGTTGTCAATAGAAAATACAGTTATGAGAAAACCTCGGTTTCCCACTTTTTTCAGATGTTCCTCATTTAAGAGCCAGGTTCATCATCCATACATATCCACTAAGTGGACCAATGTATGCACAGTGTGAGCTTTCACGCTCATAGGCATTTGTGCGTATATAGAAGGTGTTAAATGACGATACACAATACAAATCTGAGGGTATATTTATCACATATATCTCCAGATAACCTGATTTTACGTGAGCATGATATACACATTTCCTGGTTCATTCTGGTCATCAAAACTGAAGGCCAACATGTTTAAAGGCTGCACAAGAACACCTTGTTCGACATATTTTGTTATTTGCATTACGTATCTACTTGATGTGGATTAAAACCATCAATTTGATACATGAGAAAGAGACGTTACCCCGCATGGGTTGGAGCACCTCTTACCTCCTTCAGTTTCTTCAAGATCATGATATAGGCTGACCCACAACCCCCTACGCCATTACATGACAAAATTGCTTATCTCACGGTGGTAAAAGTAGAAGGAGTAGTATAGTAGTAGAAATGGTGGTGGTAGCGGTAGTTGTAGTAGTAGTGAAAGTAGTTATAATAATAGTGGTAGTGGTAGTAGTATAGTAGCAGTAGTAGGCCTAGTAGTAGTAGTAGCAGTAGTAGTAGTAGTAGTAGTAGTAGTAGTAGTAGTAGTAGCAGAAGTAGAAATAGTTTTGGTAGTAGTAGCAGTAGTAGTAGCAGCAGCAGCAGCAGCAGTAGTAGTAGTAGCATTAGTAGTAGTGTAGTAGTAGTAGTAGTAGTAGTAGCAGTAGTAGTAGTAGTAGTAGTAGTAGTAGTAGAAGTAGAAGTAGTCGTAGTAGTAGAACTGGTAAAAGTAGCCGTAGTTGTATAGTAGTAGAAGTAGTAGTAGTAGTAGTAGTAGTAGTAGTAGTGGTAGAAATACTAGTAGTTATAGTGGTAGTAGTAGTAGTAGTTTTGTAGCAGTAGTAATAGTAGTAGAAGTAGTAGTTTAGTGCGTAAGAAGTTGTGGTTGTACTTGTCGTATTGGTAGAAGTACAGATAGAAGTAACTATAACTGTAATATTTGTAGTAATAGAGTTTATAAAAACAGTAGTAATAGTGCAGTGATAGAAGTAAAAGGAGCAGTAGTATTAGTAGAAATATAAGTACTTGAAATACCATTAGCAGAAGAGGCAGTAGTACTAGTAATACTAGTACTAGTAGTAATAGTTGTAATAGTTGCGGTAGTAGTAGTAGTAGTAGTAGTAGAAATACTAGTAGTTATAGTGGTAGTAGTAGTAGTAGTTTAGTAGCAGTAGTAGCAGAAGTGTAGTATGTAAGAAGTTGTAGTTGTAGTATCGGTAGAAGTACAGATAGAAGTAATTATAGCTGTAATATTCATCAGTAAGACGGTTTGATATAAAAACAGTAGTAATAGTGCAGTGATAGAGTAAAAGGAGCATATATATTAGTAAGAAATATAGTACTTGAAATACCAATATCAGAAGAGGCAGAGTAGCTAGTATAGCCTATACAAGTAATAGTAATAGTTGTAATATGTTGCGAAGTAGTAGAGTAAGTAGTAGAGTAGAGTTAGTAGTAGTAGTAGTAGTAGTAGTAGTAGTAGTAGTAGTAGTGGTCGTGGTGGTGGTGCAAGTAACAGCAGTAACATTTGTAGAAGTACTACTGCTACTACTACTACTCCTACTACTACTTCTACTGTAGTAGCAGCAGTAGTAGCAGTGGTAATAATAGAAGTATTATAAGTAGTAGTAGTAGTAGTAGTAGTAGTAGTAGTAGTAGTAGTAGTAGTAGTAGCATTAGTAGTAGTAGTGGTGGTGGTGCAAGTAGTAGTAGCAGCAGCAGCAGCAGTAGCAGTAGTAGTAGTAGTAGTAGTAGTAGTAGTAGTAGTAGTAGTAGTAGTAGTAGTAGTAGTAGTAGTAGTATAGTAGTAGCATTAGTAGTAGTAGTGACGGTGGTGCAAGTAGTAGTAGCAGCAGCAGCAGCAGTAGCAGTAGTAGTAGTAGTAGTAGTAGTAGTAGTAATAATAGTAAAGTAGTAATAGCAGTAGTACATTTAGTAGATGTAGTTGTAGTAGTTGTAGTTGTAGAGATAGAAGTAACTATAGCTGTTGTAATATTTATAGTCATAGAGGTTATGAAAACAGTAGTAATAGTAGCAGTGATCGAAGTAATAGTAGCAGTAGTATAGCAGAAGAGGCAATTCGTGCGGCTGGTAGAAGGTCGTTGGGAAATGCTCTAAGAAGAATGGCGTTAAGAGTAAATTGCCTCTAATTTGAAACCCATAGGCTTATTCCATATTTCGCCTTTATATGGACTGATAGGAGGATCTAAAAGATCACAATACTTTGATTTCATTTGAAATAAGCCAATGGTTATCACGTTACCAGTAATTTACAACAACACCCTTCTGCTTAGAGCATTTGCTAACGACCTTCTGCCAGCTGCACGACTAGTAGTTGTGATAGTTACAGTAGTAAGAGTAGTAGTAGTAGAAGTAGTAGTAGAAGTAGTAGAAGTAGTAGTAGTAGTAGCAGTATAGTAGTAGTAGTAGCAGTATAGTAGTAGTAGTAGTAGTAGTAGTAGTAGTAGTAGTAGTAGAAGTAGTAGTAGCAGTAGAAGCAGTAGTAGTAGTAGTAGAGGTAGCAGTAGTAATAGTGGTAGTGGTAATCTCGGGTTTTGAGTATCGAATATCAAGTATCAAGTTTCAAGTATCGAGTATTGAGTTTCGAGTATCAAGTTTCGAGTATCGAGTATCGAGTGTTGAGTATGGAGTTTTGAGTATCGAGTTTCGAGTATCGAGTGTCGAGTATCGAGTTTCGAGTATCAAGTATCGAGTATCCAGTTTCGAGGAACGAGTATCGAGTATTGAGTACCGAGTTTCAAGTATCGAGTTTCGAGTGTCAAGTATCGAGTTTTGAGTATCGAGTATTAAGTTTCGAGTGTCGAGTTTCGAGTATCGAGTATCGAGTTTTGAGTATCGAGTTTCGAGTATCGAGTATGGAGTATTGAGTATGGAGTATTGAGTATCAAGTATCGAGTTTCGAGCATCAAGTATCGAGTATCAAGTATCGAGTTTCGAGTATCGAGTATCGAGTTTTGAGTATTGAGTTTTGAGTATCGAGTATTGAGTTTGAGTATCGAGTTTCAAATATCGAGTATGGAGTATTGAGTATCAAGTATTGAGTATCAAGTATCGAGTTTCGAGTATCAAGTATCGAGTATCGGCTCGCCAAATTTTTGTTCCCTGCCAAATTACAAGCCAAATTCCCGTTATTTTCATCATACAAAACCCGGGAAAAAATTTGCACGGCTAAAATTATCCAGCCACATGAAGACCAATCAACATTTATCTCGTGTTCCATGGATTTAAAACACCCCCGTTTTGACAAAAGTGGATGTAATTTCCGGAGAAAAGGGGGTGTTAGGGGTATTAACACTCCCCTTTAGCAAAAGGGGGTGTTTGAACACCCCAAACACCCCCTGCATACACGTATTTGTGTGTGTGTGTGTGTGTGTATGTGTGTGTGCGTGTGCGTGCATGTGTGTTTCTAGACTTTATCAAACGCACTTGGAACATAGAAGATTATGTAGAACAAAATTGTGTAAATTGTGGTCATGCTTCGTGTATATTCGAAGTGCTCGAAAAAAAGTTTACCCCTAAGACTACTTGATGGGCCAATTAAAATCCCCAATATTCTATACTTGATACTGGATACTCCATACTCGAACCTCGATACTCGATACGCGAAACTCGATACTCGATACTCGAAATTATAACTCGAAACTCGAAATTATAACTCGAAACTCGAAACTCGAAGATTAGCAACACACATAGTAATAGCAGTAGCAGTAGTAGCCGTAGAAGTAGTAGTAGTAGTAGTAGCCGTAGTAGTAGTAGCAGTAGTAACAGTAGTAGTAGCAGTAGCAGTAGAAGTAGAAGCAGTAGTAGTAGTAGTAGTAGTTGTCGTCGTCGTCGTTGTCGTAGTAGTAGTAGTAGTAGCAGTAGTAGTAGTAGTAGTAGTAGTAGTAGTAGTAGTAGTAGTAGTAGTAGTAGTATTAAAGTAGAAGCAGCAGTAAAAGCTAGTAATAGTAGTAGAACTGGTGGCAGTAGTAGAAGTCTAGAAAACATGCAAAGTAGTAATATCAGCAGAATCAGCCATCCCATCATCATCATCATCATCATCATCATCATCATCAGCGTCATTATCATCATCATCATCATCATCATCATCATTATTATTTTTCACCATTAACACTGTCTTCACCATAGTCATCTTCTTCTACTACTTTTTTCTCTTTCTTATTCTTTATCCTCCTCTGCATAACCACCATCCCGGTTTCCCCAGTGATACGGGGAATATCAGGGCTCTTCGTTACTGTCTACATCTTATCTGATCTGTTGCCAACTCTAGATTTACTGCTGTTTTGTCTCCCGTGATGTAGTCCATCCACTTCTTCTTTGACAGGTTTCTTAGAAGCTGCCTAGCTCGTCTTCTATTCTTAAGGTCACCATTAACATTGGTCTGTTTTTTCCTGATTGTTTCCCTTATCTCTGACACTAGCAAAACTAACACCTCTTAGGGACCTCATTTTTGCAGTTTCCAACTTGTTTTTCTGATTTATTTCTTGTCATCTCCATCATCATCAACATCAACATCATCATCACCATCATCAGTTGGCTGAACCATTGAATAGCCTTAGGGTGTCAACACGACAGAGCTGATCTTCCACGCAGTCGAGAACTGTGGAATAATGAGACAAATCATTCGGGGGAGTAGGAAACGAATGA
>JZLH01S0316420.1:2630-18283 GCA_001188425.1 Eucidaris tribuloides
AAATTTTGATCATGAAATGAGAAAAACATGTCCAAATTTTTACTGAAAACAAACAATTCAGCTAACTTTATAAATTTCATCATTATTTTGTTCATTGTACTTCATTTTATGATTCTCTAAGTCATAAATCATACCGTTTGCAACCCTCAGAATTAATGTAACAAATGTCCAATGCTTTAAATTTAATGTTTTTGATTATTGTTTATTTTCGGGGAAGTAAATTTTTCATTTGGGCAAGTAAAAATTTGAAATTGATCATTTCACTTGCCCAAAGGGCAAGTAGGCAAAAAAGTTGGTGTGGAGCCCTGCTTTAACCGTGAACATATTCAATCCAACACACTGCATAAGCACATGCATAGTATGTCTGCAGTATGTTTTATTGCATGCACCCACAAATGAAATTTGCTGAACATCATGGTATTCCATTTCATAGAGCCTGTGTTGTCTAACAACGTTTACGTACGTAGAGATGAAACATAGGTATGGCAATGACGTAGGGGGATTTTCTCGGTCAGTTGACCCAGGTTCCCCAAATGTCAAATGTTATCCGAGCGGTTGCACGCAACGCGGATTACTGGGGGATGCTTATTTGTCTGTTTTCGTGCCAATTAGAGCATGTATTATTGAAAAGTTCGCTTCAACTTGGGCCCCCATGTCCAAGGTCGCTGTAGCCGCTAACAAGCTGCTTGTGTGGTAATCAATAATCGTGTACATGTAGGGATATTCGGTCTATCTGGTAACGTTCCAAAAATGTGTTGCCATAGTGACTGTTTTATGAGGAAATACAGTCCCTCGCATTGGAGCAATCGTTTTCATTCTCTTGAAGTATGAGGCATAAATGAGTTAATTGATCACAAATAAGACAATTGTGTTGTCCATTTGTAGATACAAGGAATGTTGCCACTTGCCAAAGGAAAATTTTTCATCGTGTCAAATGTAATTTTTGTCTATCGTAGTTAATGTATTTTGATAACAGACCACTAACATCCCCATTCCCCTCCCCACCCCCTTCCCACACCCTCCCCATCATCTTTCTGTAGCCCTGTTACTATTTGTGTTTAATGATATTTTATTTTCCCTGCAGCTAGTATACATGCAAGTTCCTAAAAATTGTTTATAATGCATTAGTCAAAACATTTCAAATTCTGACCGTTTTTATCTTTTGACCAGTTCACTGACCACTAGTTCGCCATAGTTATACTGTAGTAGTTACTGCGAGTGGACTAGTAATAGGGATACATTTTAATTCAGGAATTCTGATGAACTTATACAAAGATGGGGACACACCGGAGAGCAAGAAAAGAGTTGTGGAGTAGGATAATTTATGTGGCATATGTATATTGTTGATGATTTACGGCAATTTTGGACCGGAGAAAGTCGACATCTGACATCTCAACGCGAACTGGAGTAATTGATCGTTCTCATGTGGTGATCGTGTTCCGTGATGTACTTCACACTCTTTTGCGTGAATTGCATCAAATATTTATTCGTTTCTGGGATACAACAGTTTGAATTAATGTAAGTACTTTGTTAAGGCAGTAGTAAAGGATAAGTAAGACCTCAGACGGAAAGTGAGGAATAAACAAAGGCCAATATTAAATGATAAAAACTATTTGATTATAATTCTAATTGTTTTAACTGTAATTGCAGCAATTAATATTGTGAGTGTAAAGTCTATGCTGTCTTTGCTGCTTCGAGTTTAAAGTGATAGGCTAACATTGTGGAGCTTCAATTTAAAAAATTGTCAAACTTTCATATCTGAGCTACATAGTAGTGTTCAAATGGATAAATAAACACCCTAGAATACAAAAGTTTGGAAAGTTACACTGCCAATGGCAAGTTATACATGAATAAACAATAAAACTCGGGGCAAGTTTTATTAACCTAGGTGTACACACAGTAAGTCTATGGGAGGAAATGGGCAAGTGAATCTGGTCAACTTACGATTTTCACCTTTTTAAAGCACTAAATAATCATTTTGAAATACAATTTTTTTAGGGCTTCATTTCTAGACCTCATCAAAGACACTGGTAGCATGGGGAATCATGTAGCTCAGATTTTTTTAACTGTGGTAAATGTTCGCCAATACCTTTAATATTCTGTTTTGTGATGTTTCTCATAAATTCTGTCACACTGCAAAGCAAACATCTTGGTAGCTTTTAGACTCTAGTCAAATTAGTGTCAATAGCTGAATTGGAAAATACATGAATGTGACAAATGGTGATTGTAAATCACTTTTATGCTTGTATGTTTTAATTACCCTGCCTCTACAATGAGTACATTCATTACAAATATTTGTAATTAGACTGATGTATGCCTAAATTCGTAATTCATCATAGGCCAATGATTTTTAGTAGTTGACCCATCCTATTAGTTCTTCTTTCTAAATAAATCATGATGTTTTTAAGAACATTTTGACTTAAATTGAAGTTCAAACTGTCATTTTATTGCAGGGTGCTATTGCATGTATGTCAGCCAAACAGCATATTGAAGTTCTCAGCAATGTTGTGAAACCAAATTGCATGCCATATTATCACCACAAATCCTCTTTTGGAAATGTTTCATGTAATAGGCTTGCCTGGTAACCATATAAACATTTTTTCAAGCTGAATATTTTTGGTTTTGTTCAAGTACATCACTGTAGATGTCCACTGGGAGTTATGTTAATGAGCAAGTCCATTTCATTCCCTAACTTCACCTCCTCTCACCGTGTGTCCGTTGACTCGGCTCCCTCTGAAATATCAACCTCTTGACCATTTTCCTTCATCCCAGTTTGAGGCATCTGTAGAAGAGTGGATGGGATGGGTGATGTCCAGGTCAGATCGAATATATTCCAATGAATCATACGTAAATTGCCCTGTTGGTCACACGGGTAAACAAGCATCTTTAATCATAAAATATTACCCCCCCCCCCACCCTCAAATCACTTGAGTGAAAGAGAATGCAGCAACACTGCCATGGATCCTACATCAGAACCTTTTAGCAGTGGCAGTTGCGCATCAATCCGTGTCGTCGTAAATGACGCAATTTTGAAACGTAGAGGGTTGAGGGCTGCTGCAGCCGCGGGCCAGCGATAAACACGTCCTCCATTACAACCGTGGAAGTGACTGTCCACGTCGACAGATCAGTAGCCATTACCTTGACCTTGGGTGAGAGGAATTCAGCATGGTCCGTCAATTTCTTGAATGGACGAACGATTTGGCAATAATTGGTTTAATTAGTGATAAGTGTCATTATGGTGTTCGTCATTAGGCCTAAAAAAAACTTGTTATGTTGCCCTCCAGCGACCGACGGTAAAATGCGAAAAATCAGGGTCGCGATTTGTTATTTTATTTTTTTTTTAGCAGACCAAAAATATACAAACTCACCATTTTCGGGAGAAAATATCAGATTTGAGCGAAGAATTTACCAAAATTCCTATTTTGTGACTTAAAACAGCACTTTTATATGCATTTTGCCAATTTAGAATACCCATAAAATACCGGGGAACTCTTCTCTTGCACATTTTCATCCTACATATACTTGCACAATACATTACATACAACTATTGGTTACATCCGGGTTTTTCTGTGGTAAAAAATAAAAAAAGAATAAAAAAAAAAAAATACGACCGACCGACCCAATTTTTAAAATTTCCCTCTGGAGGGCAACATAACAATTTTTTTTTTAGGCCTTATCTAAATTTATTCTGTATTGATGCTGCAGGATTTACTGCGAGTGTAATATGCTCAAGACATCCCATCCTTTCCTGTTCCTTACCCCCTCCCTCCACCCCCCAGCATTCCCCAACCCTGTTCCTCATCCAACAACCTGCATTGCTTCAATGACATTGTGCTGTTGATAAGATCTTCCATGATAGAGTCATGGGTGGGGTTGTCGGAGGGGGGGGGTGGTGACTTGATCTTTGGTTATGAGTAGGGTTGGGTATGGTAAGGGTTAGGGTTAGGTCTAGCATTAATAATTGTGGTTGTAGCAACTATGGCAAGGGCAAATATCACACAATCCATTGTCCTGCACCCCAGTTTGCACCCCCTTCCCTTCCTCTTCCCCTCCCTCCCCCTCCCCTCCCCTCCCCTCTTCCTGGCTAGGCCATGCATCAAGGCCACGTAAGTCACTTTGAAATTCATGATAGCGCCTCTTCTGCTCAGGAAAAAGAAAGCGGAGATGCATTAGGTTTGGTGGTGAGTAAACACAGCTTTCACTGCCTGTGAGTGGGTGTGGGCTGCTCAAGGTCACGGACATGGCTTGATGGATGTCTCCAGCACCTTGTTTATTTCTCTAAGAAAATGTAAAAAACGTTCAAAAGTCGCCCCCACCCCTTGTCCACATTGTAAAAGACCCATGTAGGTCATGATTCTTGCAAGCGATCACATTAAATTAACATCTCCAGCTTCACTAAAAGATGCAGATTCAGTGTTGTGCGTTTATAACAGAAAATGCTAGAGTGTGTAGTAAGTTTCATCCCACAAAATGCCAGCAGTTTTTGCAAAGCTTGTAAGAGCTTCTCGGAGCCCTCATTCCCTCACGGTGGAAAATAAATTGTTACTACAAATGCGTCCCATCTATTTTCATCAACGACGATCAGTTTATGGTGGGGGAGGGGAACGATATGGGCTGTTCGAAACTTGTTCGTAGAAGCATCTGAAGTCTTTTATGAGAAGGATGACGTTAACGATGGGACGTAGAAGGAGGAGGATTGTGTGCACAGGTGAAGGTGTAATTTGTAACATTTTAAGAGCTGGGTCTCAAATTGCAAATGTATTGGGGGGGGGGGGAGGTAGTTACAAGTAGTGTAGAGAATTATCCTAGAAGAATGTAACTTCATTGTACATGTACAGTACATATTCACAGAATCACAGGGTTTTACTCTATAGATGTATTGTTGTTTGTTTCCTTCTTTCATTGCATCAATTTGGAATGACTTCTAGAGCCTAGATATTTCAAGTTCTATGAATTAGATCATTTTATTACCATGTTCTTGTATACCTTATGGTTGGACATACTATACAGCAGCATGAACAATTATAAACACAAAACAAATGAACCATGTGATTTCTAAATGATGTAAGTATCTTATTTTGGTATGAAATTTGTAAACACCATTTGATGCTGAATGATATTAATCTTTTGTTGTATCACATATATATCTAAGTCAAAAGTTAATGCATCCAGTTGTTGCACACAACTAGAAGCATACCTACAATGATGTTTCGTAATACTATGGGCTTTTGTTGTTCAATAGTAAACTGATTGTGGAAGCGTGGCGGTAGGTAGGTAGGTCAAAGGTCACCGACAGTCAGTAACAGTACATTCATTCATGACACTGCAGAAAGTCAACACAGATAACAGGAAGGTGAACAGTGTATCTGTCGAAATCATCACTGGCCTGTTGTAATGTATACATCTTCATCGCCCCCCCCCCCCCATTCAGTATTGATATGGTGTTATCTAGTGCTGGCTGTACTCAGTGTAGGTTATTTCAATTTTAAAGGTCCAGTATATGAGGTATGTACGATTCTTGTACACAAAATTGTTTTAATTCTGTTTATTTTTTACATAATCAATGAGAGCAAGCAGTGAAATGAAGGCATTTAATATTTCGAAGACATTTTGTGTACAGACTGCAGTATTTTATCACCTATCCAAGGCTGTTTACTTTGAAAAAGATGTACCCCATTTTGATTTGATTAATTGATTGACCAATTGATTGATGGACTGATTAATGGACTGATTGGTAGATTGATTGATTGATAAAATGATGATTGATAGATTGATTAATTTTTGGTTTGATTGTTTGATTGATTGATTGATTGACAGACTGATTGATTGATTGACAGACTGATTGTTTGATTGATTGATTGATTGATTGATTGATTGATTGATTGAATGAATAATTGGTTGATTGATTGAGTGATTGATTTTGATCAATTTTGATCTAAATAAATGGGAGGGAGTAAAGACACAATTAAATTGTATATATTTCATATCACACAGAAACAACATACATACTTGTGTGTGTGTGTGTGTGTGTGTGTGTGTGTTGTGTGTGTGTGTGTTGTGTGTGTGTGTGTGTGTGTGTGTTGTTGTGTGTGTGTGTGTGTGTGTGTGTGTGTGTGTGTGTGTGTGTGTGTGTGTATGTGTGGTGTCATGTGCAGTATGTGTGTGTTTATTGCATCTGTCTGTGTGTTTCAATAACAGGTTTGTTGAATTTCTATTCAAAGGTCAAGATACTACTAGACTAGTGTAACAAATGAAGTTGGTAAAGTAATGTAACAAAAGTATTGTTGATAATGACAAGATGATCACAAACATTTTACTGTACTAAACATTATTGAAAATCTATTGTTTAAGGTTGTTTTTATCAACTTGATAATGATATATTGTTTCTCAAAAATAAACTAAGTACCTGTATATAGTAAGTAGATCACATAGTACTAGTAGTGTGATCATTTTCTGTGCGAGCTTGTTACATGTACTGCATTGAACTACAGTATAGTGAAAGTGTGATAGAATGTGTGTGCTAATATTAGTACATAACCGCATACATAATACAGATTCCACACGTACATGTGAAATATGGCTGTCGATAGCGGTGCATTCTGCACAGTTAAGCCGATGAAGGTTCTCGATATTGAAGGCGGGTGTAATTCACGTTAGCCCGTATGAAATTCATATTTAATTTCAAAAGCACAGCCAGCATAAGCGTCCCGTCAGGTCAACACATGCTGGAAGCGTCCCGCTCACGCATTGCGGTGGTGAAGTTTACAGCGGGGAAAACACAGCAGGGACTCCGCAGCGCTGCGTGCCCCCGCTGCCGGTGGTCGACCCATGGCGTACCGCGGGGACAGCCGTGACTGGGCATCATCTGGTCTGGTGTGGTATGCCTGGCATGCAATCGCCATCCAGTACAAGTCATACAAATGGCATGTCTTTGCTTGCGTACGTCCCTGCGCCTTCGTTTACTCTGTTATTTTGCTGTCATTATTTGTTATGCAAATTATTAATGGATAGAGATAAAAACTTCTGTGAAAATAGAAATTTAAGGGGTGCAGGCTATGTATTTTCTCAGTATCATATTTCAATTTTGTGACGCTTAATTTGGATTTGTGATTGATTTGCTACTCAAATTTTCAAATGTGAGCAGTTTTTGCTATGGACATGGAAATGTGTAGAACTATGGAGGGGATTCTTGTCCTCTGACTAAAATTGCTAATTGAATGTATGAAGGTAAATCTTTAGTGGGGTTGGTACATGTAGGTGAGGGGGAATGAGTAGCATTTTATTGTTTTAATTGAAACTTAAATTACATCATCCACTTGAGAAGTTCAAAGTTTTCTTCTCACAAGTTTTGTTACATCAATACAAAACAGAATTGTAGAAATGCTAAGTTGTAAGTCTTAAATAAGGCAGGGAATAAATCAATTTATTTGTGATTTTTGGAAGAGGGCTGGAAGTTTTGATTTGATTACCTGATGCAGAAATAGAGGCGACTTTGAGGACTTTATACCTCCCATGTCAGCAACTAAGTTCACTCTCACTGCAATATGGGTGAAATAGATCGCTGTGTGAGCAGATCGGTGTGACGCTCACACCGTACTGTTAGCTGCGACAGATTTGATTGATTGATTTATCGCGGGTCAAATGGCACCAGCCATATGCTATGCAAATACAATGATGCCCCAGTAATGGCCTGAGTAACCATGTTGGAAGGTTGCACTTGCTAGAGGACTGTGGCATACATGTGTTGCTCCATCTGCACATACCCCATGCTATGTGCAGCGGTTTGCGTCTAATGCGTAACCCCAGGTTCAATTTCGTTCCCGTGCCGTGGCTGGCGCCAGCGTACATCGCAGGGCGAACGGCCGTAAACTAATTTAGACCATGCTGAATTTTTTATTCGTTGCAATGAAATGAAGAGGAATGAATGAGATCATCTCATCCAGAAATAGTTTTGGGCGCAAATTGTTCCTAAATTTGGCATGTGCGTGCGTGCCGTGTGTGTGCTGGGAGAACGTGGCCCCAACTGGACAATATCCACTCCCAGCCCACCCACCGCCAATGGCAAAATCAGTCATTACTCCCCTGTCTAACCCACAAAATGTTCACCCTGGACTGCAGCTCTGTAGTTATTATCGCCGAAAATTGGACGCCCTGTACGTAAATTGTTATGCTATCCATGTTGCACTTGCTCACAATTATCCTTGCGCATTATAAAACAGCTGACATTAAGAGAGAAGTGCTGCCTTGCTACATGTAACATGCTGAACACGTTGCCTAACTGGCCATGCATGAGTGGCGGTCTGTGGCGGGCTGCAGGGGGGTGAAGGTCGGCCGGGTTCAGGGTTAATTGTGGCTTCATTTTGTGGCGACTCAATACACACAACATTCATGATTGATGACACGCTGAACTCAATCAGGAGACAACCCCGTCAGAAGAAGCCGCTGCTATCACCCTAGTTTATTTTCATCGTACATCCGAGGGTTTATGGCACATTACGGCACTTCTAGGGATGGGAGACCCCAATTTTGGCATTCACTTTGGGAGTTGCTGTAATGTTTTGATGTACTGTATGGATTGTAGTGGGTGGTATTAATTCTCATCCATATCAAGCAAAAGATAATCTTTGATACCGTAGATGTTCCATGTTTCTATAAAAATAAAGAGGTATCCCTGAAGAGGGTATCCCTAAAGTGATTAATTAATGCTCTAAAATGTTGTTCAGAATATGAAATCACCTTTTTTAATACAGCAAATTTGGCAATATTATTGTTCATCTTTAAATCTGATGCTCAGTTTAATCAACTTTTGGTTTCTTCCTCTGTGGTCCTGCATATTCTAAATATTACTGTTTGTCATGAATTTGAAATTCATTGTTATGATTTTCTCATCTCCCAATCTTCTTAGTATATTATTCATTTTATTTGTTATATTTTTTGGTGTAAATTTCTGAAGTCGGTTTCAGGAATGCAGGTTAGAGACACCCCTCTATTTCACACCAGTCTAGATGCACTATTTTAGCAGTTTGCCTGGCGACACAGTTTGACAGTACAATGTATTTAAAAAATTCTTTTCCAATCGTCTAGATTTCTTTCCGCAAGCTGAATAGTTGTTTATTTGCTGGGTATTGGTATTATTGTACAAACAATTATATTTTAGAATGCAAAATGTTTTTGTAGAATTGCCACCCACACTGGCATGGGTCATTTCAGAACCATTGTGGCAGCAAATTTGGGACAAAAGCACCCATATGCGCTGCATTAATGATTTTTTGGATGACTTAAAAAATTGAATAAACAATGCCACAAATATGTTTTTGGGTCAATACACAACCATGCAAACTGATATTTTGTAATCGGCATGAATAGCTTGTTTTTAAAAATAATGGTTTGTTTTTCCGTTCACCACTTAAAAATCCTGTTTCTGTTTTTGGCTGGGTGAGTGTGTGTTTGCATACATAAGGGGGTTATCACACAACTTACTCCTATATTTCAAAGCGAGAAATTCTTTAATAATAAAAAAAATATTTAAAAAAACTTACTCCTATATTACTTGTTATTGGTTATATTGAAGACTGTATTTCTGAATTGAAAATAGAGAATTTATACAGAGTTATAGACTTATAGTAAATGCATGATGTTCATGTGTCTGAACAGCTTCTACTGAGATAGTCTTAATTTCAGACTACCCGTGTGGAAGCAGGGGCCATCTGTGGAGACAGGTTTGGCTGTTGATTCCAGAATAATGGTCTGGCAGCCAGACTACTACCGAGATACATGTAACAAGATGAAATGTGGTTTCCAGAGGGAGTACAGTACATGTATGTTATCCATTGGAACAACAGTAGCAAATGTGAGTTACTATAATACTCATTTCTGATGATACCTTAACACACAAAGTTATAATCTACATGAACCTTAATGCAAGAATGTTTCATGTTAAAAATATGTTTTGCATTTTATTCCATAGAAATTTTGGTAAGTTCACATATCAGCTATGGCACTATGAAAGCTGGTGTCATTTATTCTTTAAAAAAAAATGTTTTTCCTGATATGTGTTTGCTTTGTAGAGGATATGATTTCAAGTTGTAAAGGCATCTCACACTGAAAAATTGTAGTCTAATTTTATGACGAGATTTGGATTTATTTTGTGACTGAATATCAGTTGCATTTAAGTATGTAAGTAGGCCATCGCAAAGACTTTGGTGAGGAGGAGTGGCCACATTACAAACATTACAATCCTACAGAGAGACAGAGATAAAAGTGACGGAAAATAGAGAGAAAGGAACGAGACAAAACCTGATAGATTTGATCATCATACTGATTGTGTTGGTACAAGACATTTCATCATTCAAGTGTGTATCTTGCAGAAGTGTTTTGCATGTCTCTGCATATTTCGGGATTTAATAAAACCCGTCCTCTCGCCCATGAGGACGCGCAGAACACACACGCGGACCGAGAACGGGAACACGCACTTTCTCCCAAATGCAATAACGGAAAGCTGGCCAGAATCGCTCCTGAGGGCTGTGACCTAATTTCCGTCCAAAAAAGACGCTCAGTACTTTTCTCCTTTAATCTCTGTGCGCACCTTTTTATCTTTTTGTTTTAGAGGTGCGAGGAAAATGTGGCGCTCGTAATCGCATTAAGTCGTGTAGATTTAGTGAGAGGAGTCATGGGGGGTTGTATGCCAGCAAATGTGTTGGGGTGTGGGCGACAGAGTGTAGGAGTTCTGACTTTTGAGGAAACCGGTGGTTGGATGTAATAGGGTTTATACGCAAAGAAATAAGATGGCCAGTTGATTGAACACGAAAATGTTGTACATAGTGTGCAACATCTGAAGAATAATTGTTAGAATCTAATGGTACTAGAGGTTCTGACCAGATATTCCACCAATTTGTTTTGGAGTTGATTTCTCTAAGTTTGATGAGGATGAGAAAAAAATTTCAAATGTGATGAAAAAAAATGTTTCACAGTTAGTATTTCTGACATTTTATCCATGATTTAGTCATCTTCATGTAAAATGCCAACACCCTCTCGTTTGTGTCATGTTCAATCTGCAGGACTATGATGCTTTGCATTGTTTTTCTTGATCAATAGGGTAGTACCGTATTTGCTTATCCCCCTCTGCCCTCTCCTCCACCAATGTCCATTTCAGGTCATTAATTTTGAGTCCTACATCGTGTACGAATGGCCAATTTTATTGGACAGCAGCAACTGGCCAGGTTTCAGTCCTGTGTTGTCTTCGTTCAAATATTAGTTCAGCTGCTGTCACTAAACCGAGAGGCTCGCTCGGTTGCAGTCAAGCCACTATTTATTACGATTCTTGGCCACGGCCAGAATGGATATTTGTTTGTCCACATCAGAGTCCAGTTGTGTCTTTAACGCATTTCAGTCAGTTCTGTTCTGAGAGGAAGTCAGGTTCTCGTCTCATTTCATCATCTTTGTAATGGAGACATTAGTCACTACAAGACTTTTCGCGTGATTTCCCTTTTTTCCCTTCTGTTGTTTGAGTTCTTGAATGGAGACTAGAGAAGGAAGTGAATGCACTAAATTTGAAACTGACATGATTAGAGTACCTCAAAATTAAAGGAACAACTCCAGAAAACTTAAGGATCATTTTAACTGCTATTTTTCGGGGCTTTATTTTTAGACCTTATCAGAAACTCTACCAGCATCAGGGATCATGTAGCTCAGAGTTTTTTAAACTAGGAATATTGTTAAAACGATGCATTTAAAACTTATCTACAGGTGTAAATTTTCTTCATTTTGAAACTCATGGCGTGACATCGAGAAAAACATGATACACTTATGTTTAGAATAAAAAGGTTGAAAGTCCAGGTAACATTGTAATGTAGCACTGGATTAGAAATAGAATCTGTGTGTTTACATGATGTTCAGCTGAACAAATATAGTTTGATATCTAGTAGGTGTGCATAAATACTGGTATGAAATTGTTACACTGAAATTTAAACAAAGAAGACCAGGGATTTCTGCAAACCCTTTGTGCAAAAAGTAGAAAAATGTAGGTGGCATGTGATCATCATGAATGTCATGTTTTTCCAAAAAAAGTATACAAAAATGAGCATCATTACAGACTCCATATAAAGTTTCTTTTTGAAATCATGTCTCCACATTGTCTTTAAATGTTTTATAATGCCAATAAAAAATAAGGGCTTTCTTGCATGGGACGGGGGCGGGGGCGGGAATTGCGCCCACCCTTGCCATGCACTTCTCTCCCCGCCCCCCCCCCCCCCCCCCGCGGTCAAATTCATTGCATTTTGATAGGGATTTTCTGATACTTTTCATTTCATGTCAAACAGGGTGCCCTGCTCCCCCCCCCCCAACCTTTGGAATTTCCGGATCCACCCCTGCCATTTGTAGAATGTTGCTGAGAGTCGAAACCCCCAAAACAAATGGAATATCCTCGTATTGTTTAGCTCAATAAAATCGTTGAAAACTGAGCAGACCTTCAAACATCGTCAAGTGGGCTAATCTCATGTTTCAGGAAACAGGAAAGTAATTAATGCAGTAATAGCTTACATTTTTTTGTAAAACAGAGTGAGGTACGCATTGCTTTTTTTAATCTTTTAATGGTGGGCTGTACATGTGTGTATGTACGTGTGCCGAAACCAGGAAACAAACCACACGAAGTGCTGAATCTTGTTTGTACAATATGGCGAACAACAAACAATGTGTTACCGCTGTGTACATGTAGATTCGCTATTTTACCCCATATTCCCACCTGGTGCCAGTTTCTCACACCGTGGTGATTTAAGTGTGTGTAATTAAAGGAAGCATCATAAAAGTGATCTAATTAATGTCGACTGGACATCGCAAGATTGCTGGAGACGCTTCACACTGTCTCATGTGTGTGTTACGATTAAATATTAACGACCGTCTTGTCAGAAACTAGTACATTCACAATTTGCTTCATTGGTTAAAAAAGCATATCACAAAATTGTATTCGTAATGCTTAGTTAAGGCATCAAATTCAGAATTAAGTTATTACTGAGATTAGTATACTCAAATTCTCAAAAAATTAAATTGTGGATGTGTGTGTTAACTCTATTGAAGATCTCGCAGGCAACGGGTTAAGTTGATACTGTTAGTTCATGGATCACATGGACATGTTAATGCACCTCAAGTTTATTGCCCAGTGCCCATGAATCTAAATGCTGTGAAATACATGTAAGATGAAAATATAATAGAGCTATAGTAAATACTAGCATGTGTTTATGTGTTACTGAATTTATATCAACTCTAGAAAATGGGTGCTGTATTAAAAAGGCTTTAGGTACTTATGTAGGAAGGGTCCATGGGCTGGCTAAGTTTTGACCAAATTGTTATCATTAGCATGTTTGAAAAATAGGATTCAACTGATTTTATTCATTATGGTGTCGTAATATTACAATTTTCATTTTAAATACCAAGTTGAAATGAGTATTAAAATGATCAGTGATGATTTCATGTCTCAACTAAGTTCACCTAAATTTAAATATTTGCATTGATAGTAATGTGAACCATACATATAGATAAATAATTAAAAAACAAAAAACATTCAAATGTGGCATACTGGTGCTACATGTACATTTTAGGAAATCACAACATTCTTCCATGGGAAAAAAAACTGTGAAGGTTAGTGAAGGTTAATTGATTTGGGAAATAGCCAATGTGATACGACATTTTTAGAAATATAATCATTATGATGTCATTCCTTGAGACAGCGATTTTCTGTTTCAAAAAGTGGTCTTTTCCGTTTCTGAAAACCTGTAATTCTGTTTCAACTTGATCTAAAAATGGAAATTCGATTTTGTCATAAAAAATGTACACAGCAAAAACATGAATTCCGATTTGCAAAGGTGAACTCCATGAATTTTCACACGAAAAGTAAGAACCAAACTGGATCTTCTGTTTTGATTAAGCGGTAAACAGAAAATCACTGTCCCTACATTCATGTACATCTCATTGAAAGTGACCATTCAAGAAAATTGGTTTAATTAGTGGTTTGGATGTTTACTGTGTACCACAAGTGTAATGACCAAGCTTTAGACACTTTTCATAACTCATATCTCTTTATTTGGAATTTACTCTGAATTTATGCTATGTACAAATACCTACGATTTTGAATGCACAGTTTTGGTATTATTTTCTGTCATTGCTCATTCGATTTGGACTCTGCAGAATGTCAGATTTTGCCCAAGAGAGGGCCTTCCTTTAATTCTTGCGATCGCAGAATTAATCTCGGTCATTTACTTGGAGATGAATCAGATGATTCCTTGCTCTTAGAGGCTGGATTATGTCGTTAATGTTTACGCCGATAGCATCGCGGACTGCATCACAGACTGTCATCGTGTTTGCCGGTGTTTGTGATGCAACGATTGCATTAATTATCACAGTCAGTTCATCAGGGTGGTTTAAGGAATTGTTCAAAGAAAGCAAGACGTTGAAATTGAGAGTAAAACACAATATTTTCGCAACGGTTTGAGGTTCTTGTGACATTCGTGTTTCGGGTTCAAGTTCAGATGTTATGCTCTCAGTGACAGATGATTGTTAGTGTGTGTGTTAGAATGTTGAAGTGCTGATATACCCCTTTAAAAGCTTGCCCAGCCACTCTTAAAGCTTTATTATGTACTGGTAATGCAAGTGTAGTTCTGTGGTTTACCACCAGATATTCATAATCAAACCCAGAAAGGATTTAAATGCTTTCTAGAAATTTAAGCATATATTCGAATTAGTTAGAATAATATTGACGTATTGTACCAAGCAAGGCTCAGTTGTTCGCACCATGGAAGGTGTTTGTATCATTGACAAATGGTGAAATTTAATGCTTGGAAATGGGCCAAACAAATGTAGAATTAATGATTAATCCTCCACAAGTGTTTAAATTGTTGATGATATTCCTTGTCCAACTTGAGTGATGAAGTCACTCCTGTGAGGTTCAAGTATAGATTGAGAAGGAAGTGGCTTTTTGTCAGTTTGTAATTAAGACCAAATATCTTGCAATAATAATCTCTTCAGAATGGAAATTTTATACCTACTTATGTCTAGAGTACCCATTGATACTGGACAAAAGTGTTTTTATAAGTGCATGTTTGGTATCAAGCAGCTATTCAGAATTCACTTTCCTTTTTTGTACAAGCAATTTTCGGTCTTAAAGGAACAATTCCTTCACTTCCCTCTTGTAGAGTACATTTATTTCTGAATTCCTAGAATCTTTTAATTGGTTGTAGAATTGGTAAGCGCATCAATGTAGATGGTAGACAGTCACTATTCAAATGTTACGTGTTAAAGATTGTGTCAGGGATGTGCAAGTCCATTACTTCCCTACATTATTAATACCAAACGGTAGTTTATTACTTACAAATGGTGTGTTGAAAGTTTGAGATCCATACGTCATGAATTTGTTGTTTTATGAGAAAAACTAATAACGCCATGTTACCAGAATGTTGTTCTTTCCGTGAGTTTCAATTTTGCTCAAACTGAGAATCGCGGTTATGTGTATCGTCGCAAGACCAGCGGAGTGCACTGATTGGTTAAACGGCTAACCTCCGCACGACCTTTGGCTTACAGCTGATCGGACAATTTTGAAACGGCACGTGCACGTTTGACGTCGCGGATTTTTTGAAATTGCTTCTGAGTAATTTGAAAAAGGATGA